>CAHIKZ030000346.1:0-90000 GCA_903632075.3 Acanthosepion pharaonis
TTCAATACCCAGTTCAGGCAGTGGAGAACTTTCAGAGGGAAATTAACAGGAGATAACTGATAACTGACGTTATACATGGCACGTGGAACTAGAACAGTCTACCCCAGTGAGCTAAATAAAGGGTTCAGTTCGACATTCCAATCACCTGAAGAAGGCCGAAGCGTACAATGGCCTGAAACGTAATAAACATGGCAATAAAGATGAGGACAATAGTCCGAATAATGTGAATAATGTACATAATATCTCATCTCAGAAATATAGACAGATACTCAACTGTAACTTTAGAAAAGTATTTCAAAGAGAAAAGTTATTGTTTGTTTGGAAATGTTCTGTATGTTTGTAATGTAGTTTGGGAAATTTCGTACATATGTGCATGCGTGAATGTGCTTTTAACGTCTGACCACCCATAGTCGAGACGAGAATCATTCACGGTCACATCTTTGCAGGAAAAGGGAACAGAGAGAGAGAGAGAGAGAAAGAAAGATAGATAGAGAGAGAGAGAGCAAGCTCGTGCCTGCTATTTATTATTGATGTAACCACGTGACTTGGTCACGCGCTGGAAAAATATTTGTACTTGGGTGGATTGCAACGCCCACTTGTGTGTATTGACCAATTAAAAGCTGATATTACCTGAAAATCTGTATGAAGCTGAATAAAATTCAACATTGATAAGAAATTAGTAACGGGATGCTAAACCTCCGTTCATTTTCTCAAAGGGCCTGGAATTCAACACGGATGTCTACATCAAGTGCCTTCAGGAGTTAGTACTGCCCTGACTCAAGAGGATGGCTGCTGGAAGACCCTATGTCCGACAACATGACTCTGCACCATGCCACACAAGTAACAATTTCTGAGAACACATCACCCCTTACATCTGGCCACCTAACTCCCCAGACTGCAACCCCCACTGATTATTATGTGAGTTGAGCGAGAGTCCAACAAAACCTCTAACACCAAAGATGAACTGAAGACAAGGATTATAGCAGCATTCACCAACTTAAATAAGGAGACCGTCCAGAAGTGTTGCAGGAGATTCCGAAGTCGTCTGGAGGCCGTGGTTGAAGCAAACGTTTGAAATTTTACTGAATAAATCTACTCAGTGTTATTTTCATTTTTGCATAATTCATATGACAATTTATCTATCACCAACAATTTCGAAAGTACTTTACTTGTCAGAACGATCAGAGTGAGTTTGTTCGAGTTGCCATACCTTCGTAATCACCATTAGACTCCTCCAACTCTTTCTGAATCCTCTGCACTGTCCTCAGATTGATGCCCAAAGACTCTGAAATGTTTGCATTGGAGCTTCCAGTGTGAATGCCAAGCAGTACAGTATGTCGTTTCCAAATTTCTGGTAGAGTGAATTGCGTCATGGCGGTCTTATTCTAACAGACGGTGCCCAACTGACCCTACGATACTGTGTAGTTGACAAAATCAAAAACAAAAAATGCGCATGTGCAAAATTAAAGATATAAAATGGCGGCAATTTATCAATCTCACCTGGTGTATACGTGTATATATATATATATATATATATATATATATATATATATTAAAAAGAAGAGAAGAAACGTTTCTGGTTGTAATGTGGATTTTTTAGAAAGAAATATTATGCTTTATTTTCCATAATTTTACTACACGTGTTTCTGGTCTCGCGACCGTCTTCAGGTAAAAGCGGAGATTTCCACATATTATTAAAAATAATTAATTTTTTCCTGTTTGTCAATGTTAAATATTCTCGATATGAGACATTCTCTGTTTTTGTGTTAATAATCCGAATTTCTTTTTTGAATTGGCAATGAAGAGTTCTGCGCGAAGGGTCATAAAACAATTAAGGTTGGCCCAGCGAAATGATGTATTACATATCGGCATTTTATGCTTTCAATGTTTTACTGACCCCTGTGCGTTCTTGGATCTGTTTCCATTTCCGTGTGTTTCTGTCAGCATGCGTGTACATATGCGTGCGTATATTTCCCCTCCATACATATATTGTCTTACTACGAGGAATTAGTAAACTCATTTGTACACATACACACTGTCCCACCACAAGGAATCAGTACATACACACACATACATACACACACACAGACACACACATACTTCCCAAGCTACATGGAACCAGTATACACATACACATACACACACATACGTACATACATACACATGTACTTCCTAAGTTGTGTAGGTTTGTGTGCGTGCTCGTGAGTAGTTCCCCTGTTTTGTCAACATGCGTATATACAGTGTAACCCGGATATAAGAGACCCGGATATAAGAGAAACCCGGATATAAGAGAGATTTTCTCTGGTTCCAAATTAGAGCCTGTGTTAATGTATATGAATTAGACCAAACACAGATATAAGAGAAACCCGGATATAAGAGACTTCTTCTCCGGTCCCGACAACTCTCTTATATCCGGGTTACACTGTATATATATATGTGTGTGTATATATCTTCGTGTCTCCCGTATGTGAGTGTGCGTTCATGTGAGCGTGCGTTCATGTATGTGAGTGATTTGATCACTGTATTTGGTCACCTTGTGTGCATTTTGTGCGCTTTTGCGTGTGGGGTTATGACCTATTTAGTTCGGGTTTAAATTTGTAAAGTTTTTTTTCTTGTATTTGTAGGTACGAATAATCGTCTGTTTGATATATCGGCATTATATTAAATTTACCCTGGTTACATTTGAAGATGTGTTGTGATACAAAAAATTTTCTGTTGTCTGGCAATCTTTTGTGTAGGGAGACCCTGTTGTTCAGTTGTTGGCTGATGCCTATATATGACTTCTTACATTTTGTGCATTTAAGTACATAAATTACATTTTTGGAGTTGCAGTTTAAGTTTTTATTTATTGTGAATGCTTTTTTGGGGGCGAGGGGGGGCGGTAACAAAAACAATCCAAAAACAATCTAGAACTATTCACAGAAATTACAAAAAATCTAGACCTACTTAGCAAGAATAATAAACTGAATAATATACTAAAAACAACCAAAATAATTAAAAGCAAACGCCAATCTAAAATCCTAAAACACATGTTAACCTCATCTAAATTTAACCATCACACAATACAGGGAGTCACAAAATGCAACAAAAAAAGATGTGGGATTTGTGACATTATTATAGAAGGAAACTCCTACACTTTTGAAAACCCCCAAAAAACATTCACAATAAATAAAAACTTAAACTCCTGATACTCACCATACTCAGATAGTAACAAAAGCCTGAGTAGACGAATTCCAGCAAGAGTTCCACAAGCAAGAAGTGCGAGAAAAGAAACTGTTAGCATAGAACTTACGTTTACGTCTAGCCATTTCAACTGTAAACACATTTGATTCCCTCGGAAATTTTTATTTTTTTAAAAAGTGATGATTAGAATTTTAATAAAACCCAAATATATGAAAGTGGATTTATACATTGTCTTTATTCTTGAGAGGTGACAACAAGGATGTTAAACTCTATTTTTTTATTAGATTGTTTACTTATAAGAATACATATTTTTAAATTTGGTAGAAAAGCATTTTGAGTCATAAAGATTTTTTTTTCTTTTGTATTCAGAATACTCAATATTTAACTGCAAAAATAATCTATATAATAAATGCAAATGTCAGTGTGTCACACTTTTTCAACTTTACTCCTAGAGGCCATAGCCCAATATATCATACCATTTTGGAATCAGATCGACTCCATGAGCAAATCAAAAACATTCTAGGCTGGATCCGGACCTGCAATCCTGAAATTATAGATTCCCAAGTTTTCATTACATTTCATTGTTTTTGGCAATTTTTTTTTTTTTTTTTTTACATAATTTTTTGCAACAAATTTTTTTGTACAATAACAATTTTTATAACTTGGAAATAAATTTGAGAATAATCAAAATTAATTTCGAAATCCAGCGAAATCTATGAAATAAAAATAATTGTTTGTATGGAAAGTAAGGACTTACGTACATGAAATTGTTTTTAAATTAAATGGCGGCAGAAGAATTATCTTGGAACTTTTAAAAGGTAATTTTAAATATTAATGTAATACTTAAATGCAGCAATCAATTTTGAGTTCTTCTGTAGTTTATTGTTGCCTATCACATCTACTCTACTCTGCATATGTCGATGAAGGCCCAATCAAGTGCCCTTCACAAGAGCTAGCTTCTAATCTTAAATAAATCAGTGATTTGCTGCAAATTTTAACATCAACTTGAGATTTTTCTTGTTAAAAAGTTGAATAATTTTAACAGCTTCAACATTTATGAATAAAAATAGTGAATTTTATTTTATATAGGTTTTTTTTTTATTGAGACAGCATAAAAAAACAAATTCATGAATTTGGACGGAAAAAAAACTCTAGAATGACGTCAAAATCCACAAAAGTTTTCATTCTTTTAATGTTGGTTTAATTTGTAAGGTAGCTAGAGAAATGCAAATTTTGTTGAGATAGCGAGGCCCCCCAAGCACTATTCAGAGTGGGGGACATCAGGCTTACACTTCCCAATTCAGTTCAAAGGTACAATCTACCTATTGTGATGAAGGTCTAATCAAGAGCCCCCCCCCCACTTAGGAGCTAGCTTAAATGTCATCCGATAGGGCAGCTTTTACTCTATAAAGATAAATGTTTTTTTATATATTTGATTATAATTTTTTACTTTTATTCTTTTCTTATTTATTTATTGACTGATTTCTATTATTATCATTTAAAGTATATATAAAAATATTTCTTAAAGTGGTACATTTGATGACTAAGTGTTCACACACATATATATATATATATATGTGTATGTGTGTTTGGTCATAGGAAGGTCTTTGATGTCATGCGCGCTGAACCTTCAGGTGGACATGCATCACTGGTCCTCAGCCATTTTTTTTAAACCTCTTACGTGATGGCTCATTGGTAAACCATTTCAGATGGTATGCTAAATTCACATGAGTGGGTGGTGTTAACACGGCAACACTTTATGAAGCAGCACCCTGATGCAGGTCACCGGCCAGGGTGGAAGGATTCTTCAGGTGAACTACAATGGCCACGTGTTTGTGACCAAGGCGAGCCGTCTAGTTGGATGACATTGCTTGTGGTCAAATCTGGAGAAGGACAAATCTCCCCTATGTTAAAAGACCCAAGACATGACACATGATGAGCACGCTAAGAAACCATTCACGGAGACATAAACTCTGGCATACAACAGATGATGTCAACAGCATGTCAACTCTACAACAACTCCTTCTGGGGTTATGGGATTGGCAATGTTTAACGTTCGTGCATGTAAATAAAATACTCAGTATATCAAAAAGACGTTTATTCTCTTGACACAGCCATAATTTTTGACTCGATCGGCAATATCGTTTTAAAAACGATGATTAGAATTTTAATAAAACCTAAACATATGAAAATGGATTTTCTTGATTCTTGATAATTGACAACAAAGATATTAAGCTCTATTTATTTATTAGATTGAATAAAAAAAAATATTTTTATAGTTATTTATCACTAATTTCTAAAGTGCTTTAACATATATCCGTGGTGGAGGAGTTTCGTCTTTTGAATTTATTGTCACGGTATGTGTGTATGTACGCATATATGCAAGTATATAGATAAAAAAAATACAACACTCTCTAAATTCGGTGGACTGATTTAATATCCAACAGACAACAAACGGCTCTAATACATATATATATATATATATATATATATATATACCCAAGTATATGATTGGTGTATACGGAATAAGTTTCAATAAACAACAAACATTTAAACCCATTTATTTTACATTCAACATCATCATTTGATAAGACACCGGAGGTGTTGAAACAAAATGGCTATTTTGTAGTGATTTTATAACATATTTATGTTATAATTTTTTAAATAAATAATTATATATATATATATATATATATATATATATATATATATATATATAAAACCAACAAACAAACAGGTGAACAGACAATCTCTTGAGTCTGGAAATTGATGTTGATAAGGTAATCTAATATAGTTATTTATAAAATGGTAAATAATAAATATTAAAATTTAAATATTAAAATGGTAAATAATAAATATTATATTGTAGTTGGTGTACATATTTTGATAATTTTAAAAAAAAATTTTAAAAATTTATTTTCAAATTTATTACTTTATAAAATGGTAAATAATACATTGTACTTGGTTCATATATTTTTTATATTCTTGTAAATAAACATTACCGAGGGAGTCAAAAGTGTATACAGTAATATTGGTGTCAAGGGAATAACTATCCTTTTGACAAACTTTTTTATTTTATTTTATTTTGGAGAGGCAACCATAGACTGTGGCATAAAACCAAAGGAATGGATATAGTGGATATGGACTTAAGGGTTAAAATAAAAACAGTTGGTTTACCGATGCCATGAAGATTAATGAAGAATGATAATGACAAGGAAATACATGGGTAATTTTAACAAAACACCTGGTGCTACAGAAAGATGCTGAGGATATCATCGGCCAACAATGAGGTTTTTTAAGAAGATATACCTCACAATATCAATAGAATATAAATGTTTACGAGAAATATGTGCTGTCTAATCCATATGGACAATAGTTCATTAAAACTATCCTAACATTTGCCAGCTAAAAGAAAAAAAATATCGCATAAATTGCATGAAAATATACAGACATTTATGCAGAGTAAGTTAGACAATGTCTGTCCGGAAAGTATCCATCTATTTGGCACAAAAAAAAATCAAAACAAGCCAATATGGATTCACTAAAACAAAGAAAAGAGTACTGAATTGTTACATAATATTAGTCTTCCTATATGGCAGTGAATGCTGGACAATCTCCTCACAGATGAAGAAAAGACTTGAAGCAACAGAAACAAAGAAAAGAGTACTGAACTGTTACGTAATATCAGTCCTCCTATATGACAGTGAATGCTGGACACTCTCCTTAGAGATGAAGAAGAGACTTGAAGTGACAGAAATGTGGTTCTACAGAAGGACGCTGAGGATACCATGGGCCGAACATGTTAGCAACAAGGAGGTTTGGGAGAAAATGGAAACAAAAAGGAAATTCATATTTAACATGAAGAGGCAGTTGAAATTTCTGGAGACATAGTAAGGAAGGACGGCTTGGAGAATCTGATACTCACAGGACAGATTGAAGGAAAGCGGAAACAGCATGTAATGTACTTGATGAAATTGAGTAAATGGATGGTAGAACAGGGTTTGGGAGAAATAACAAAAAAACAAAACTTATTAAGAATTACAAAGAACAGGAAGATGTGGTGGTCCATGATCGCCTATGTCCTGAAAAGACAAAGCACATAAAAGAATAAAGAAGTGGCAGTTGTTATGTACTTAGTAAGAATCCGAGATTTCCACTGAGCCACAGTATCTTTTTTTGCCGGACCTCATTGGAAATCTAAACTAGACAATATTATTGAAGTTATATGCCGTAGAGAAGCTCGGTGGAAGTGTTATTGGCATGAGGAGCATTACACATTCAGCTCGCTTCAGGTGAGTTTCAATTACTTTCCAGTAATTTCCTTTTTCTTACTGGTCAGAAATGGAGACGAAGACTGGAAGAGTCGCCTATCGTCTGACTGAGGAATCTGCAATTCTTATATCCATAAAACAAACCCATTAAGTAAATGCCTTGTGTGCGACAAAAGAAAGAAGATAAGGAAAATCAAATGGAATGACAAGAAGACAAATCAGGTTTATAGTAAAAAAAAAAAAAAGGCTTTATTATAATTTTAGTGATTTGGTCAGTGGCTGAAAAAGACGAAAAATATAAAGGCTTAGCGGCAAGAAAATAAAGATACTTAGAAAGTAAGGGTTTTTGTGGCATCATTTACATGTTAGGTCAGTGAATGGTTGCAAACAGACTGCTCAGAAGCAGATTTCTACAACAACTGACTTCGCCAGCCAACTCGCTTAATTTGTCTATATTTCTGAGATGAGGTATTATGTACATTATTTACATTATTCGGACTATTGTCCTCATCTTTGTCGCCATATTTATCACAACTTTTCGGTCGTTGTACGCTCCGGCCTTCTTCAGGTGGTTGGAATTTCGAACTTAAACCTTTATTTCACTCACTGGGGTAGACTGTTCTAGTTCCACATGCCATATTTGTTGATTGCAATATGAGCACTGGTAAAAATGGTTGCTGAAGACATTAGGTTTATAATACCCAGAAATTCATACCCAGATGTGTCCTCAATGGCACAGTGGATAAAGGCGTTGGTTAGATCCAGTGACAGGACCCAAAGAGTGTGAGTTCAATACCCGGTTAAGGCAGTGGAGAACTTTCAGAGGGAAATTAGCAGGAGATAACTGATAACTGACATCCATCAAACATGGCACGTGGAACTAGAACAATCTACCCCGGTGAGCGAAATAAAGGGTTAAGTTCGACATTCCAACCATCTGAAGAAGGCCGGAGCGTACAACGGCTGAAACGTTGTGATAAATATGGCAAAAAAGATGAGGACAATAGTCCAAATAATGTAAATAATGAACTCGATTAATTTTAGCACCAATCAACAAATATGAAAGACCTCCACTTTGTAAAGTCATCTGACCACATCAAAGAGTTCTTTAAAGTCTTTTATCTAAATGACCCAGAACTGAAGTTTCTTTAATAAAAATAGATTCCCTTAACAGTAAAGCTCTTTCCTTCGTTTACCGTAGCCGGACTCCCGTAATGCGCCTTACGAGGCATGTGCGTAAGTCCCGTAGAATCGTTAAATGCCTAAGTTCGGCGAAGGTCTTCGTTTGCCGTAGCCGGACGTGCGTCGTGCCTGGACAGCGATCATGGGACCACTAGCTCTAAGTAGTGCCTAAGTACGTCGATGGCCTTCGTTTGCCGTAGCCGGACTCCCGTAATACGCCTTACGAGGCATGTGCGTAAGTCCCGTCGAATCGTTAAATGCCTAAGTTCGTTGAAGGCCTTCGTTTGCCGTAGCCGGACTCCCGTAATGCGCCTTACGAGGCAATGCGTAAGTCCCGTCGAAGGCATGTGTTTAAGTCCCGTAGAATCGTTAAATGCCTAAGTTCGTCCCGTAGAATCGTTAAAATGCCTAAGTTCGTCGAAGTAAGTTAACAGTAAAGCTCTTCCCTGAGTGGCTTTTGGGCCTTGCATTAGGTAAAGAATAATATAAAAAATCTTTAAATGGACAGTCAACTCATATAGCTTCTGTGAAAGTATTTTGATATTCATTGTTGGGGTTGGGGTGGGTGGTTCTACATTAGCAGCACACATGAAAAGGTCTTTTTTTAATGGTCGTGTGCAAGTATTTTTCCTACCTCCTCCAATGAAAGATTTTAAAAATATGAGAAATAAAATAAAACCACTACAAAAGAAAAACAGACCTAGAAACTAGTTCGGCATAACTTTTTACTATAAAGGAATTTTTTTTTTTAATGTGAAAGCCAGTCTGGCGTTATGCTAAATGAAATGAAAGCAAAAAATAAGAAAGAAAAACCATTGCAAGAAAAATTTATAAATGGTTTAACAAAAAGTCTAGACAAAAAGAAACCAGACAAGTATGCCTATGCGAAAAACTAAAAAATTGAAATAATACAAAGAAGAAGAAGAAGACAAAATTAAAAGCGTCAAAAGTTCAAAAAAGAAAAAAGAAATTAAAAAATTGGTGAATTATGGAGAAATTCTGTCCAAAAATGTTATTAAAAAAAAAAGTAAAGAAAAAAGGAAAGAAAAAAAGAAAGACAAAAGGAAAGAAAAAGAAAGAAAAAAGAAGGAAAACAGAAAAGAAAAAGGAAAGAAAAAAGAAATAAAAAAGGAAAGGAAAAGAAAGAAAAAAGGAAAGAAAAAAGAAAAAGGAAAGAAGAAATAAAGAAAAAAGGGAAGAAGAAAGGCAACAGGAAAGAAAAAAGAAAGAAAAAGAAAAGAAAAAAGAAAGAAAAAAGGAAAGAAAAAATAAACATCAGTTCAATTTACTTTACAATCAAAAAGAAGACATAGGTACAGTATACATTTGAGTTAAAAAGGTAGACATGGGTTCGATTTATGCTAGAGACAAAAATGTATATGTTCAGTTTACACGGAAATCAAAAGGCAGATATATGTCCAGTATACAATATAATCAATATAGGTCTGATTTACACTCAAGCCATAAAGGTAGATATAGGACTACTTTACACTACAGTAAAAAATTAGACATTAGACAAAGGTCTAATTTACACCAGAGTCAATTTACACTAGGGTAAAAAATGTAGACATTGTTCCAGTTTACACTAAGGTAAAAAATGTTGACATTGCTCCAGTTTAAACTTGAGTCAAAAAAGTAGACATGGGCAGTCTACACTGGGGGTCAATATTTGTTTAAACTGTGAATGTAAACATAAGCATTCCTTTAAATGTTCTGAGATTGAACTATGATTGTTCAAGTGAAACATAATTGTCATTGTCGTTGTTGTAAAACCAACGTACATATTAACATTTTTATCAGAGATGCAATCTCCCAAAGGATAAATTGATATATGATTTTCTACAGCCACTAAGAAATTAATTTGTGGACTTGAAAGGATTAAAACTATGATAAATAGACATAATACGTCTAAATTATTTAACCAAACAAGCTTGAATTAAAATATGCTGCCAAGATATATATATATATGTTAAAATGCTTATATAAGCTCATAGTTCTGCTTTATATCATAAGGTAACAGTGGAACAAAACATTAGTGAAGAAAAGGTTTAATTCCATGATGAATATAGATCAGGAGACGGCAACTCATTCGACCCCGCGGGCCAGATCGTGTTATAATGACGGGTCGCGGGCCGGACGAAGGCCATTAATGAAAAATTAAGGAAAATTACATATGCAGACCCCTGTCAACCTAAATATTTAAAACCATAATGAAAATAAACATTGAGAAATAAAAGAAAATCTAAAATTAAAAAAACACCAAACAAAAATTACTTTTCCTCAAGGAACGTCAAAATACTTCAAAGTGAAAAAAATCAACCGAAGTGAAATGGATGAAATTATGACGTGTAGGTTTGAAACTGTTATTGAAAATTGTTCCACAAACGAACCACACACACACATCTAACAAAAACGAAGCACATATACCTATACATACGAGTACAAATAGTTGCAAACATACACTTACATACGTACACATGCGGTATCATCCACACATTCATATGGTATGTATGTATAATGCACGTATGTTTAACTGTCTTTAGATTTCTGCTACCTCGCATGTCAGTCCCTCCCTGGCCTCTTTCACTTTATCGTTCCTTTCACTTCTGTTATCTTTTAATGTAGCCAAGGGTCATAACAAATATGTATCCATTATTTGACATTAAACATAGGCAACGCAACCTGGTAAAATAAGTCTCATGAAAGATAACTAGCAGATAGTCTAATATTTTTAGTGCACGGAGATGTGTAGACATTCTACGGAAAATGCCATATAACAAATTTCATTTGAAGGTCGTCTCTCATGTTAAAAATAGAGTCATTGGTAATCAGGCTCACGGGCCGGTCAAAATGCCTTCGCTATAGTTCAGTGCGACAATGCATATGACTCAACGATATGCCTTGTGATCCATTTTGTGCTGCAGTTCCTATGAGCAGATATTCCTCATCCATGTTCAACAATTAGGTCAATCATCTTTCTACACAACAATATATACACTACAGTTCAAAAGTTTGAGGCCACTCCTGGTAATATTTTAAACTGACACCAAAAGTAGTTGTTTTTTACTTTAGATAAGAGAAAATTATTATACATGATTAAAAAAATTGAACCATAATTTTTATTAGAAATTTTATTGACAAAAAAGAAGCATTTTATGATTAAATTTTGCTCTCATTAAAATATCCTCCTTTAGCCTTGATTACTGCAGCACAAATTTTTGACATTCATTGCAAAAGTTTCTCAAAATATAAGTTTCGATTATTCGATTCTTTTTCAATGACTCTTTTTCATTTTTTGGATGGATAGGTTTCACTCGGCTCTCAAATTCACCTCAGGCTAATTCTGGGGGTGGCATCAAACTTGAAGTGTAGTGTACAATATTCAAAAATTTAAATGCAATGCCAATCACCATGAAATCTGTTCTTTTATTGTCCTTTCTCCTCACTAAAGTCTTCTCATTCTCTTTCACTCCCAGTATACCCTGGCGTCTTAGTGGCATTATCGCCATCTTCTGTCTTCCTGAAACCTGTTCTTTTATTGTCCTTTCTCCTTACTAAAGTCTTCTCATTCTCTTTCCCTCCCATGATTTGTATTTTGATGTAGGATTAGCCAGACGATAAGCTGAGCCACACTACTAACAATGTATTCACTGAAATGTTTAACTGTCTTTGGTTGACTTTTACTTCTTTGTTCTTGTTAAGTATTTAGTTGTGGTTGTAATCAAATACTGTTTTATTTTAACATTGAAGTCTTGAGTTATACCTAATTATTAACAGCCACCCTACATCACAAAAAACTCTATACATCTATCGTCTCCACCTAAAATTTGAAATTTTATTTACTATTAATTTTTTCCTCAAAAGCAGTAGATATGTTTGCTTATTGTCTGGTTCACATTTTGCTTATCATCTGGTTCACATTTTGCTTATTGTCTGGTTCACATTTTGCTTATCATATGGTTCACATTTTGCTTATTGTCTGGTTCACATTTTGCTTATTTTCTGGTTCACATTTCTTCCTGGTCTCTTGAACAAGAGTATAGGTTTATCCCCATACAGGTTTCCCACTTAGGACAGGATTTCTGGTTCCTTCATTCTCTTTCACTCCTAGTGTCCCCCTTACAGCATTGTGTCATTATCACCTTTTGGGGGGGGGTGAACTGATAAAAAAATGGATTGGAGGGCTATTTTTTTCTGATTTTGTTTCAAGATGGCTAATGGGGAAATGAGAAATACTGTGTTTACAACCCCCCAAAAAAGGGGAAATAAATAAAAGGAAGACAGAGATCATTGGAAAATATGAAAACTTAAAGAATCAGCACATATGCTAAGCCACAAATATCCCCTAAGCCGGCCAAGAATAGACATGAATACAATATGGGAACCAGGAATAAGGAGTGCTAGAGAAAAACAATAACAGCAAATTGTAATATGAGCTCTGGTAAAAAATGGTTACTAAGACATTAAGTTTATAAGCCCCAAAAATTCATACACTGAACGACACATTGCCCAGTGGATAAAAGAGTTGGTTGAATTCGGTGACTTGACTCAAAGAGTTGTGATTTCCATACCTTGGATACAAAAACAAAAGTTGAGTTGAAAGGGAGATAACTAATACAGAGATATCTGGAAGAGGTGTGGCATGTGGAACTAGAACACTCTACCCCAGCGGATGAAATAAAGGGATTAGTTTTAAATTCCATTCACCTGAAGAAGGCCAAAGTGTACAACAAAGATGAGTCTGAACAATGTAAATAGTGTAAATAATTAAAATACATCATCTCAGAAATATGAACAGATCCTGAAGAAGGCCAGAGTGTACAACAGCCGAAATGTTGTGAAGATGACAGTAAAGATGAGGACGACAGTCCAAACAATGTAAATAGTATAAATAATTAAAATACCTCATCTCAGAAATATGGACAGATTCTGAAGAAGGCCAGAGTGTACAACAGCCGAAATGTTGTGAATATGAGAGTAAAGATGAGGACAACAGTCCAAATAATGTAAATAGTGTAAATAAATAAAATACCTCATCACAGGAATATAGACACATCCTGAAGAAGACCAGAGCATACAACAGCCGAAATGTTGTGAATATGACAGTAAAGATGAGGACAACAGTCCAAATAATGTAAATAATGTGAATAATTACAGTACCTCATCTCAGAAATTTAGACAGACTAGCTTAAAAGCCGCCCTATCAGGTGGTTCTTAAGCTAGCTCATATGAAGGGCTCTTGATTGGGCATTCTTTACAATAGGTAAGGAGGAATAGATGTGATACGAACCAATAAACTACAGAAGAACTGAAAATTTGATCACTGCATTTAAGTATTACATTAAGCTTATCTTTTAAAAGTTCAATGATAATCTTTCTGCTGCCATGTAATTTAAAGACAATTTGATGTGTGTAGGTCCTTACTTTCTGCACAAACAATTATTTTTATTTCATGGATGACTTTTGATTGATTTTGCAATTCATTTTGATTATTCTTAAATTTATTTCCAAGTTATAAAAATTGTTATTGTACAAAAAATTCATCTAAAATAAAATCATGTAAAAACATTGCCAAAAAAAAATCACTGTAATGAAAACTTGGGAATCCAAAATTTCAGGATCGCGAGTCTGAATCCGACCCAGACTATTTTTAATTTGCTCATGGAGTCGAACTGTGGCCAAAATGGTATGATATGTTGGGCTTCAACCTTTAGGAGTAAAGTTGAAAATGCATGTCACAGTAACACACTGATATTCACATTTATTGTATAGATATTAAAGAAAAGGAAATTGAAAAAAAGAAGAAAAAACGAATTAAATGCATAAAAGTAATAAAAGCAATCAAACAAAAATAAAATGGAAGAGAAATATGAACAGCAGCCTCTCCTTTAAATACTTGGACTTAATCAATATTAATGCGCCAGACAAAGCAATATGCTCACCAAATATAAAAAGGATTGGTTGTTGCACAATCTAGCTGAATTCAGAGATATGGAAAAAGAATTGCTATCTGCCTTCTTGGTTGATTGAAAAACAAATAAGTATCTGTCTATATCTCTGACATGAGATATTATGATTACTTGCATTATTAACATTATTCGGACTGTTATCCCCATCTTCATTGTTGAACGTTTCAGCTTCTATATCTCTGAGATGAGGTATTATAATTACGTTCATTATTTACATTATTCTGACTGTTATCCTAATCTTCATTGCTATATTCACAACGTTTCGGCCTCTATATCTCTGAGATGAGGTATTATGATCACTTGCATTATTCGAACTGTTATCCTTATCTTCATTGACATATTCACAATGTTTCAGCCTCTATATCTCTGAGATGAGATATTATGATCACTTGCATTATTTACATTATTCTGACTGTTATCCTCCTCTTCATTTCCATATTCACAACATTTCAGCCATTGTATGCTTCAGCCTTACAATATGAGCTCTGGTAAAAAACGGTTGCTGAGATATTAGGTTTATAAGTCCCAAAAATTTATCCTCAAGGACACATGGCCCAGTGGATAAAGATGTTGGCGAGATCCAGTGACTAGACCCAAAGAGTTGGGCATTGGAGAGTTGAGTTAAATGAGACATCAGGAAGAGGCATGGCATGTGGAACTAGATCAATCTACCCCCTGTGAATGAAATAAAGGGTGGACAAAATAAAGGGTTCGGTTCGAAATTCCAATCTCCAGTTTGGTTTGGTTTGGTTTGGTTTATTTTGTTTTACAGCATATCAACCTCAGTGAGTTATTTAATGCCAACAGCATTTTTAGGATAGATTTGTCTGAATACAATATGTATTCTTTGGTTTAGATTGGTTTGATTTATTTTGTTTTACGGCATATCAACCTCAATGGATTATTTAATGCCGACAACATTTTTTATTGCTGGTAATATTTTGTTTTGTCAAAAATCTGTTTCTGGTAATATTTTTCCTTCAAAATTGTATTGCTGGTAATATTTTTTTTCCAAAAAGTATTGCTGGTAATAGTTAACTATTTGCCCATAGCTGGGACCCTAACAGGTGCTACCACCCCGGGTCAGGGTGGACCTGGGAACACCAGCAATTAAGAGGTGGTTCCACGCTCCTCAAAATCTCCTGATCAGAAGCTTTGCTGCTGGACGTAGTTTAACGTCTTACCCAGGACAATCTAATTGCCAGAAGAAGACAAGTATGTACAACGGCCAAAACGTTGTGAATATAATGTCCAAATAATGTAAATAATGCAAGTAAAGCAAACAAGTTTCTCAAATTCATGAAAGATTGCATTATTAAATCCCTGTCAAGAACACAAACTTTCTTATGTGGAACATTTTATTGTGCCTGCCAGAAGACTGTGATCATGATAATAAAAAAGAAAAGGAAAAAGAAGTTTTCACAAAAGAAATCGAATTGAAAGCATATGAGAGGTATTTCAAATTTATTTCAGGAGTAGGAATTTTACCAGCGAGTTTGATCTGAGTTTTAATTTGTAGACTTTACTCACTTTGAGATAGCTTTGAATTTGTAGGAGAGGCGTTTCAAATCTTAACATTTATTTGGTTTCAGTATCTGTCTATATTTCTGAGATGAGATATTACATACACTATTTACAATATTCGGAATATTGTCCTCATCTTTGTCACCATATTTATCACAATGTTTCGGCCCTTCAGTATCTGTCTATATTTCTGAGATGAGGTATTATGTACACTATTTACATTATTCGGACTATTGTCTTCAACTTTGTCACCATATTTATCGCAACATTTTGACTGTGGTATGCTCCAGCGTACTTCAGATGGTTGGAATATCAAACTGAACCCTTTATTTCACTCGCTGGGGCAGATAGTTCTAGTTCCACATGCCATGTCTAATGGATGTCAGTTATCAGCTATCTCCTGTTAATTCACCTCTCCATGTTCTCCACTGCCATAACCAGGTATTGAACTCTTTGGATCCTGCCACTGGATCTAACCAACACATGGCACAGTGGATCCAGTGACAGGAAAGCGAAATAAAGGGTTCAGTTCGACATTCCAACCACCTGAGGAAGGCTGGAACGTACAATGGCCGAAATGTTGTGATAAATATGGCAACATAGATGAGGACAATAGTCCGAATAATGTAATTAGTGTATTTGGTTTTCGTTTACAAATAGCTATTTGTATGCGACAGCAGCTACAACCTGATAAACCATTTCGAGTGGCAGGCAAATGAGGTGAAGTTTGTCCAAACCCTTGATAATTTTGGGTTTCTCAGCCCTGTTGCATTTAAAGACTGATTTCTGGTAGACTGAGGTAGATGAGATCTACTACAGATCGAACGGTTATAAAGACGGTGTCAGCAAGTGCGGTGGAGTGCATCCAAGCATGGACATAACACATAGAAGTCCTAGTCCTTTACTACAGCCTGGAGATCTCCGAGTGTAACGATTACTCGTACTACCCGATAAATACTACCCAGTTCGAGAGAATGGGATTATCCCAGTGCAATGATTTTTAAGGATAATCCTTTTTTTTTTGTGAGTGACTGTTTCATTAAGAATTATTTTGGAAATAGGGATTTTTTTTTCAGATGCAAATCCAACTATTTAACCCATAGCTCGTGGGGGTATAAATGGATTCATATCTTTCTCAGAGCTATTTGCATGTAAGCGAATGTAACGGACTCGACCAGAATTTGAACACAACTTTTTAATTTCTCACTCTATGTTGCTATACATTCACCACCTGCACATCCACCCAAATTTATTTTCAAACCAAATAACTGCATATATTTCAATTATAAATTTATAAAATTTATAATTGAAACAAATGAACAAATTTATCATAAAGTTCTGGTGGCTAGACACCTCAGGTCAATAAACACACACACACACACACACACACACACACACACACATATACATATATATATATATATATATATATATATAATGATAATAAGAAGATGGAGACTTTAATTATTTCATGAACACTGAGGTGTCCAACTATTCAAACTGAAATCTCTTCTGTAAATGGAGAAAATACACCAGATGAACTCATTAGATTGCTACCAATGTGTCCATCCGGTGTATTTTCTCCATTTACGGAGCAGATTTCGGTTTGAAGAGTTGAACACCTTGGTATTCACAAAATAAATTATTATCGAAATGGGTAATTAAAGTCTCCATCTTCTTATTATCATTATAATGCTCTGTAGTCTACATTGAGCTCTTCCTGGATTTATATCCTACTTGAAATTATCCCTTCCAGTCACAAATTAGTAAGACGTGTATATATATATATATATA
This sequence comes from Acanthosepion pharaonis, assembly GCA_903632075.3. Lineage (NCBI taxonomy): Eukaryota > Metazoa > Mollusca > Cephalopoda > Sepiida > Sepiidae > Acanthosepion > Acanthosepion pharaonis. Next base: position 17,924 of record CAHIKZ030000346.1, read on the forward strand.
TATATATATATATATATATATATATATATATATATATATATATACTTTCACGGTGCTTGACACTACATTTGAATGAAAACTCTAATATTTTTAGGCATTTAAAACAACATGCCAGCCCGCACACACAATTCCGTAAAATACTTGTCAAAAACACAATTATACTTCGATATGAAAACAATAGACAAAAACTAAAAATCCTTGAAGCATTATACATCAAACAGTTGAAACCCAACCTAAACAAAATCAATTATGGCATCTCTACAAATATTCTTAAATGTCTATAATTGGTAACAGTAGCCAGTGGTTTATACCAATGGCTTTCCATACTTCATTCTCCAATTCATTCTCGTGGTCATGTGTCATGAGATGACGTCATGATATGCATGTGTTTATCTGAGAAATCATCTATTAAAAAAAATATCATCACTGTCAATTGCTTAATATGTTGAATTGATATCTTTGATAATGGCTTAAGTCAGAAATCTTAGATATTAAAAAAAATATTATCAGACATTCAACGATAAAAAACTTATCAGACATTAAAATAAATAGACAACACTTGTCTATATTATTTAATGAAACATGTATGAATGAAAAGATGCTGCCTAAATACACACAATATATATATATATATATATATATATATATATATATATTTTTTTTTTGAACAATAAGAAAATAAAAAATTAAAAAATTAAAATCATTAGACACACTGGGTTGTAGATTAATATTCTTTCGTTTTTTTATTATTATTATTCCATTTAGATTCCTCGACTAGTTTCGACCGAAATAACAACAATATATATATATATATATATATATATATATATATATATTGTTGTTATTTTGTTGACTGCAGAGTATAGTAGGGTCAGTTGGGCACCATCCGTGGGAAAAAGAACATATGACACAATTAACTCTTCCAGAAATTTGGAAACGGCATGCTGTAATGTTTGGCATTTGCACTGGAAGCTTCAACAGGGACATTTCAGAATGTTTGGTCGTCAATCAGTAGAGTGCAGAAGATTCAGAAAGAGTTGGATAAGTCTAATGGTGACAACGAAGGTATGGCAACTTGGAAAACTCCCTCTGACCATTCTGATAAGAAAAGAACTCCCAGATTTGTTCGTGAGAGACTCAGACTCAACACGGAGGCCTACATCAAGTGCCTTGAGGAGGCAGTGCTGCGCTGGGTCAAGAGGTTGGAAGACCCTATGTCTGACAACGAGACTCTGCACCATGCCACACAAGCTGGAGAAGCATGTCATGATTGTTAGACAATTTCTGCGACCACATCACCCCTTACATCTGGTAACCTAACTCCCTAGACTGAAACCCCTTGATTATTATGTGTGGGGTACAGTTGAGTGAGAGATTAACAAAACTCTTTGTAACATCAAAGATGAACTGAGTCAAGGATTATGGAAGTATTCACCAACTTAAACAAAGAGTTCATCTAAAAGAGTTCCAGTGGATTCTGAAGTCGTCTGGAGACCATGGTTGAAGCCAATGGCGATTTTATTGAATAAATTTACTCTTTAGTATTTTAAATATATTTTTGTGTAATTTTGTTAAATATATCTGTTAAAATGAGACGCCAGTGTTATTTTCATTTTTGGCAATTTAGATGACAATATATATATATATATATATATATATATATATATATATATATATATATATATATAATAAAAGGCTTAAACACTAGTACTCCATGGATCGTATTTACGATTCCAAAGTAATAAATTATGACCATGGAGTACTAGTGTTTAAGCCTTTTTATTATATCCTTACTCTGTCCTGGACATTGAGTTCTACCTGGATTCTATACACTTGGAATTTTTTTTACCCTCACACACACACACACACACACACACACACACACACATATATATGTATGTGTATGTACCTTTGTATATATTTTTGAGGATGTTTTGAATATATGTACATATATATATGTGTATATTAACCATTAATATTATCAATATATATATATATATATATATATATATATATATAATATATTTTCTGGTTATATGTTATTTCATAGATACAAATATAGATATAAACAGAAAATATATTAAAGGATTGTTGGACATAATTCATTTCATTACATATATATATATATATATATATATATATATATATATGAGAGAGAGATGAGAGAGAGACACACACACAACATATAATGTGGTTTCTGGGCATAAACAGGAAATTGAAGAACATTTTTTTGGTAATTTAATATTTGTGTTGACAGACGAATCATTTTTGACAAATTTGGAGCAACTGAAACATCAGCTGTAATTCCAAAATGGAACAAAAAAAAAAGAAAAAAAATTTACATTGTTCTGAGATGAATTTTATGAGATTTTCTTTAAGAGTGGATCTTTCTTGGTAAACAGGAACAAGGTCATACCAAATTCGCCATTGTTCACACTTTCACTAGTCACTTAATACATTTTTGACCTGGCAAAATATTTTTAGGAACAAATTTTATTTTGTCAACAAGTTACCCAAGAAAAATTGACTCCTAAGTTTATGAGAAACAGATTGTTTAATTGGTATATGTTTATAAATATCTATCTATCTATCTATCTATCTATCTATCTATTAAGATACATATATATATAGATATATATAGATATAGATATAGATATAGATATAAATATATATAATGGCTTGGCTTCAAGAACAAAGATGACAGATAATTTTCAATGATGGTGACAAGACCACCTGTGTCAACAGGAAGTATATGGAGTAACAAGCTGAACTTATCTCCAGGCATTCAGTACACATACACACTCATTTATATATATAGGTAATAATTCTACATATAATAGTCCTGTTCTACCAGTAATGCTTGCCTTCATTCCTGACCACTGACAATCCCTTTCTTCCTCATTTACAATGCATTTCTATAGTGAAACACTGCTACAAAATAATAATTCTACATATAATAGCCCTATTCTGCCATTATTGCTTGTCATCATTCCTGACCACTGACAATCCCTTTCTTCCTCATTTACAATGCATTTCTATAGTGAAACACTGCTACAAAATAATTATTCTACATACAGTAGCCCTATTCTGCCATTATTGCTTGTCATCATTCCTGACCACTGACAATCCCTTTCTTCCTCATTTACAATGCATTTCTATAGTGAAACACTGCTACAAAATAATAATTCTACATATAATAGCCCTATTCTTCCAGTAATGCTTGCCTTCATTCCTGACCACTGACAATCCCTTTCTTCCTCATTTACAATGCATTTCTATAGTGAAACACTGCTACAAAATAATAATTCTACATATAATAGTCATATTCTGCTATTAATGCTTGCCTTCATTCCTAACCACTGAGAGTTTGTTTCTCCCAATTTTTGTGTTGAGTCTTATATAATCTTCATTTTTGTTTATAAAAAAATATATTTTGTTCTGTTATACATTCACAATTATTTGAAATGATTCGACAGATCCATGTAATTTTGAGTAAAGATCTATAGGTGTCCATTGGGAAAACTGATGTCTCTAGTTTTTATTAGAGAAACTAAAAAAAAAAACCTTTTGCTGTGATTGACAAAATGTAATAGTCGTTTGAAAGGTTCTGGATAATATAGCAGGTTGGATAGAACAGACGAACTTGTTTCAAAATTATTTTCTCTTTTATTATCAAAATTTTTATGATAAAAAAGAAATGCAGAATTACATAAAAATAATTGATGTTTAAATAAAACAAAATAATACAATGGTCTAGGATTGTTTATGACACTTTCTTTTGCTGGGAGTGTTTTGAATTACATTTATTAAAAGAAGAACACTTAGTAAAAATGGCTTGCATAAAATTTGTTGTGTAAAACTTTATGTAGAAGGTGGGGAGACAAAACTTGCATAATTTTGGTATTCAAATAAAAAGCCTTATGGTTGATTAATTAGTTTATTTAACGAAATATGAATGGTTCCAACATACAAATACAAAATGAAAGAAACTTATTTAAGATGTCCTCCTTGTTTCTCAATTACTGCCTCCACACGCCCACTGAAACTTCAACAACACTTCTCCAAAAAGCCAGAGGACATCTTGTCCTTTTCTTCTCCAATGGTATCTATAAGAGAGTTAACGTTTGCATGAGAGGTTTCATTTGTCACCTGTTCTAAAACACTCCAAACACCATTATCTAGAGGGTTGAGATCTTGGCTGGAAGAGGGCCAGAACTGTGACTGCCAAAAAATTGGATTTGAAAAAATTCTGTACTTTTTTGGCTGTATGAACAGGAGCACCATCTATACATAATTTCTCTCTGGGAAGTTGGTTTTAAGCCATTGTAATACATTGTATCTCTGAGTCTTGTAATAGGCATCAGCACTAACTTTTTCACCAGGTTTGTAAAATATGATTTTTTTCCCATCGGAGGCCACAACAGCAAAGACCATAATTTGAGCTGGATGCTTCCTTCTGAAAGTGCCCTTGACATGAACTTTTGAGTGTGCAATGTATCTGTCATTTCTACGATTCAAAACAGCGTCAAAAGTAAAGATCTTTTCGTCTGAGAAAATTTTCACAGTGGACATGTTTCTTTTAAGATAAGCAAGAACTTTCTTGCATCTTTCCAATCTTTTGTCCTTCATGGGTTGTGTCAGCAAATATCTTAGTCAAGGTTTCAGTTTTAAGTCATCTTTCAATGCTGTTCTGATAGTCCTAGGATCCACCTTAAGTTCACTTGCTAATTTTCTCATGGATTTCTTTGGGTCTTTGGAGATTATTGTACTTTTTCTTCATTCTGTCACTTCCAGGCTTTCTTTGAATAGTTTCCCTCATAGTCATTCTCTTCACATTAAAAACTAACCGTAATGATAGACCCAACTATGCCAAATCTTCTGTGAATGAACATGTGCGTTTATCATATCACACACCCTTTGACGTTTGCTTTCCTCAATACTCAGCTTTTACACAATTATCTGAAAAAGGTGTGGATAATTATTATGCAAGGTTATGGTAATAAAATGCACCAGGTTTCATAAAATTAATTGAACTGCTTCATGAGAAAAACAAGTAAAACTTTTAGTGAGGATTTTGCCTGTCCATCCTGTACGCCAATGACAAAAGTAGCCTAATCTGCATGGCAACACAACGTCATCTACTGTAAACTTTCTTAAAATTAATTGAACTGCTTCATGAGAAAAAAAGTAAAATTTTTAGAGCAAATCTTGCCTCCCCACCCTTATGTGAAGCAGAAATTGAAGAACTGCCAAATGATGTAATTTCTTAAACAATGGGCAAAATGAATTAAAAACATAGAGTATTAAATACATTATTTACATTATCCAGACTGTTATCGTCAGCTTCATTGCCATATTCACAACATGTTGGCTATTGTACGCTTTGGCCTTCTTCACGTAAGTGGAATTTCGAACCAAACCCTTCATTTCATCCACTGGAGTAGATTGTTCTAGTTCCGCATGCCATTCCTCTTCCAGATGTTTCAGTTATTTCCCCTTTAACTTAACTCTCCAAGTTTTTGGTTCAACACTACTGTAGCCTGGTATTGAACTCATAACTCTTTGGATCTAGTCACTGGATCTAACCAATATTTTTATCCACTGGTAAAAATATGCAATAATAATAACAGAAAAATTGCAATATGAGCATTGGTAAAAAAAAAAAAAAAACGGTTGCTGGGACATTATATCCATGAGTCACAGAAATTCATACACAGATGTCCTCAAGGACACATGGCTCAGTGGATAAAGACGTTGGTCAGATCCAGTGACCTGAAGAAGGTTGGAGCGTACTGTTGCCGAAACATAGTGAATATGACATTGAAGATAAGGATAACAGTCCAAATAATGTAAGTAATCATAATACCTCATCTCAGAGATATAGGCAGATAGAGTATTAAATTTCTGATCCTATTCTCAATCAATTTGTCTGGTTCATCATACAGGGAGAAGGGACTTGGCTTTCACAGGTGAAAGTCATTGACAGTTGTTACTGAGAATGAAACTTAGAAGAAGAGAAAGGAAGCACAAAGCAGAAGGAACTTGGCTTTCACAGGCCAAATTTTTCTCTCTAGAATCTATCTTGCATATCTATAAATCTACCATTAACCCATGCTTAGAATATTGCTGCCATATATAGTCCAGTGCTCCTGCTGTTTACCTTGAGCACCTTGATAAGCTCCAAAGAAGAATCAGCAATAATATTGGTCCTGATCTGGCAGCTTGGCTTCAGTCACTTTCCTACCACAGTAAGGTTGTCTCTTTCTGTCTTTTCTATAAATACTTTCATGGAAATTGTTTGGATGAGCACTTCAGTATTTTCTTTAGTTTCTTATAAATATTTTTTTTTCCTTTGTTTTTTGTAAATATTCATTGGGGTTAGATTTTTAAATTTGCTGTTTTACTCCCCTCCCCCACAGATAATGAATTGTACATATGGGGACTACTTAGGACTTTCATAGAGACAATGTGGTATTATGGTGGATGTGGTAAGAAAGGTAAGTAAGAATGTGTTGTTGCGGTGTAAGGAATATTGTACATTTGGGTCAGTGTTTGTGGCTATCGACGTTTAATGTTAAGACAGAAGAAGACCGTCCTTTTCCTCATCCCCCATTTATTTTTGACCTTGTGCCACATTTTCTGTACATAGCAGAAATAAATATTGCTCTTCATTATTTTACATAGACATTTTGAATTTAAGCCCAGTACGAGACTAGCATTGAGATCTCATCAATTACCAATTCAGCTGGCTAGATGTAGCCATCAGAGAAAATACAAAGGATCTGCGGTCCATATAACATCAGGACAACCTTCAAAAGCTTGATGACACTTCGCAGATATCTCTCCTGAGTAAGACCCCACATAGAGGAGGACATGACTAAAGACTGTGTGTACATCATCCCATGCAGCTGTGGAAAGTAATATAAAGGGGAGACATGCTGCCCCCTTAAAGTAAGACTTCAAGAACACCAAGAAACTGTATCACAAGGCGAAGTGAGAAAATAAGATGTGGCTGACTACATATGGAAAGAAAGGGGAGATCACTGTCTTCTACGGGATCAGGTTGAAATCATAGACAAAGAACATCATTGGAAAATTTGTAATCTTAAGGAATCAGCACGTGTGCTAGGCCACAAAAAACTCCTGAGCCGACCAAGCATAGAAATGAATACAACATGGGAACCAGTAATAAGGAGTGCCAGAGAAACGCTATTGCGAAAAAACAAAAATTGCAATATGAGCTCTGGTGAAAAACATGCAATGATAACAGCAAAAATTGCAATATGAGCACTGGTAAAAAAATGAATGTCTTGCAATTCATCAGGGAATCTGGATGAATTTTCAAAATGGACCCATTATAAAAATTTATATAAAGGGTTCAGTTCAACATTCCAAGAAGTGATAAATATGGCAACAAAGATGAGGACAATAGTCTGAATAATATAAATAGTGTACATAATACCACATCTCAGAAATATAGACAGATATCCAAAGAATCTGCAATATTATTGGTCCTGATCTAGTGGCTTGACTTCAGTCACTTTCCCACCACTGTAAGGTTACCTCTCTGTACCTTTTCTATAAGTACTTTCATGGTACCTAGACATTTTTAATTTAAGCACAGTACAAGACTGGCATTGAGATCTCATCAATTTACAGTTGAGCTGTTTAGATGTAACTGTAAATTCTATGCTGTTTCTTTTATTGTACTTCTCACTTGTGGAACTCCCTTCCGGCTCCATACTTTCCAGCCAACTTTAATCTGCATAAGTTTAAATGCAATGTCAATCGCTATCTACTGTCCTCCTGATTACTCTTTCATCTTCCCACTCATTATTAATATTTCTGTTCTTAATTCTTCCACACCCTGTAACCCTTTGTGTCTTAGTGGCTTTATTTCCTTACTTGTGAAACTCCCTTCCGGCTCCATGCTTTCCAGTCAACTTCAACCTGCAAAAATTTAAATGCAATGTCAATTGTTATCTGCTTCTCCTGATTACTCTTTCCTTTTGCCACTCATTATTAATGTTTCTGTTCTTAAATTTTCCACACACAGTAATCTCTTGTATTTTAGTGGCTTTACCGCTTTGCATGGAGTGATACCATTTAAAAAAAAAGAAAAAAAAGTCTTTGACTGTTATTATTAGAAGCCAAACTTAGATGAAGTTTCAGCATTCACAAGGACAATTCCAAAGAAAACTTTGTCTTGCAATTCATCAGTGCATCTGGATGAATTTTCAAAACAGACCCATTATAAAAAATTGTATAATAAAAAATCTAAATAAAAAAATAATACAATAGACTAGGTTTGATTATTGTACTGTCTTTGAGGGAAGTGTTTTAAAAAACATTTATTAAAAAAAGAAATTTACTAATATGTATTCTTTAAATAAAAAACTGCTATAATAAAGCCGCACTGTTATTAAAAGATGGCTTGAATACTAGCAAAATCTCTCTTACAAATATTTCTCTTACTAAGAATTTTAAAATAATTCATAAGACAATGTTAATTTGTCCATGTTAACTGATTTTTTGGCAATTGCCTCACTTGGTGTTGAAACTTGACTAATGCATGGAATAATAATACAACACAAAATGTACTTAGAACAAAATGTATTGAAACAAGAAAGTGTACACAATATTTACATATAGTCTTTTGTATATTCTTGGGAAGACCGTTCCCGGAGAATGTGTTGACTTAGTCGCAGTTGGGCAGAGTCTCTGGATTGAATCTCTTGATTCCTCTCCTCATCTTCCCGGTACCAACCATATTTATATGATCGGTACTCCACTATGCAAATTAGGTGGATCCTACCGCAACACTTGGTTTCCATCATTCAAAACTGAATCGGAAAAAATGGCGCTTTTATCTTGGTCGTCATTTCTTATTCTTTTAGCTAAAATCAAAGTGTAATATCTGTTCATATCTGCTTAATCTGATTCACTCTTTCCATTTCTATATCCCCTTCTTTCTTTCTTATCTCACTAAAACCAAGTTGTGTTTTTTCTCTCTTTCTACGTGATCAAAATGGAATAGTCCATTATTTATGAGGTATTAGAAGGTCATAAAGGTCATGCTAACTAATGAAAATAGTGACAAACACAATTATAATAGAATGTCAAGATCAGGTTGACGTAAAAGAACCATCAAAATGAAGCCTAACAGTTTATTAAAAAGATGCATGTATAAAATTTGGCTTTCAAAAATTTGTAAAAAAAAGCCTTATGGTCTGAAAACCTACTAAAATAAAGTTTGTGAACAAGGCATGGTTTAAAAATTTAGCTTTGTAGGTTTTTGGGAAAGTAGGTTATGACCCCAAAGTATTGAATTTCTGAATCGAATTGGAGCTGATTTGTGGCTATTTAAGAAGTCTGGTATGTCAGACAGACAAAAGGTTTTCGGCATTCACAAGATGTTGGCTGGTTCTGGGAGATGAACTTAGAAGAAGAAAAAGAAACAAAATGATTTTAATATTCACGTGGCTTTCTCGCATGAAAGTCATCTATAGTGAAGGTGTCCAGGACTCATCTCACGGTAACATTCATCTTCTAAATATCTTCAAAAAGACTGCCCTAGAGGTTCTCCTTCAGCTTGGAGAGGGAGTGCAACCAAAAGTCACAGGGGGCAAGGTCTGAACTGGTGGGAGGGTGAGGGACAATTTTGATGTCCATTCAGTCAACAGAAAACTTTATTGCATAGTGAGCTTCCAAATTGTCTTGATGTTCTGAATGCATTCTGTAAATTAGTCAGCTGTGACAATGTTTAATAGGGTGCATTCCAAGAGCTGTTACAGCTGTCTCCTTCAATCTCGAATAAGAAAAGTTAGCAGGTCAGTTTATTAGAATTATAGTAGTGATATACTAAAATTACAATTATGTAGGACAAGCTCCTAAAAATGTCTCAAAATGTATGGAATACAACTTGTATCATTTAATATTTTTCCCATGGTATAGTTATCAGTCAATTGTTAGCCATCACTATTTAAATACATTTAGAAATTTTAATTTTCTGCTCAGTATGTGCATTCATTTACCTTATGGGAATTATTTTTCTTTTGATTGTGTGAACTCCAGTGGATTTAATTTCCACAATTCTTATGATTAAAAGGAAAGATCTGTCAAATCTGTCTTTTGTGGCAAAAGATGTCTTGTTAATTCTAACGCCTCCAAAACTAAACTTCTCTCCATTAATCATCTGAGAGGTCCCTCTCTATCTTCCATCAGCATGGCGGCTGCTAACCTCAAGGAAAATGATTTGTTCTGCCTTCTCAGTCTAATACTCTCAGATCACATGAATTAGAAAGACTATATTGAACATATTGCTACTCCAGCTGCTAAGAAAGTTAGTTCACTGTATCATACAAGACAGTTTTTCTCTCCAGAATCTATCTTACATATTTATAAATCTACCATTTATACTTAGAATATTGCTGCCACACATGGTCCTGTGACCCTGCTATTTACCTTGAGCTTCTTGATAAAATCCAAAGAAGAATCAGCAATATTATTGGTCCTGATCTGACAGCTCAGCTTCAGTCACTTTCCCACTACTGTAAGGTTACCTCCCTGTGCCTTTTCTATAAATACTTTTATGGTAATGGTTCAGATGAGTGCTTTGCTATTGTACCTAGACTTCATGAATTTTAGCACCGTACAAAACTGACATTAAGTTCTCATCAATTTACAGTTGAACTGGTGAAATGTAACCATAAATTCTGTGCTAACAGTTTCTTTTCTTGCACTTCTCATTTGCAGAATTCTCTTCTGGCTCCATGCTTTCCAGCCAACTTCAATCTGCAAAAATTTAAATGCAATGTCAATCCCTATCTACTGCCCTCCTGATTGCTCTTTTCTCTTTCTGCTCATTAGTAATGTTTCTGTTTCTAATTCTTACACACTCTATAACCCCTTTTGCCTTAGAGGCTTTACTGCTTTGCATGGGGTGATACTGATAAAAAAAAAAATAATGGAAAGAAGGGTTAACAAAATTGTAGCACTTTCTATTTTGTTTAGAGTTTTCTTCTATGCTGACCCAGTGAATGATGTGTACAATTCTGATTGGCTGAAGGAATATGTCACATGATGTTTTCTTTCTCCTTTTATCAAGAAAAAAATATGATAAATCTCTTTTTCTTTTCAGTCTTTTAAAATTGTTTTTAATATAAAAATTTAAATTCACAGGCCATTTTTTTGGAGAAAACAACTGGTTAGTGCTTAAGTACTTAAAGAAAGGCAATATTTTGAGTTCCCAAAAGAAAATTGTGACATATTTTTTAAAAGAATTAGATATCAAGTTCATCTTTTTAAGGGATCTAGCTGTGTCCCACAAAGTTACTGTATCATATATACTGATTATATGGATAGTTTTCTGTAATTGCAATGACTTGGATTTCAATAGCAGGATTTCTTTCATCTTTATTTCAATTGCTTTATTTCCACTAGTAGTATTAGTAGTAGTAATATTATCTGCAATTTTGATTAGATAAAGCATTGTCAAGCATTCTTCATTTTTCACTAGGACAGTTTATTGCATATAATTACTGCTAGCAAGGATGGCTGGATTGGTTTGGTTTATTTTGCTTTACGGCATATCATCCTCCATGGGTTATTTAATGCTGACAAAATTTTTTATTGCTGGTAATATATTGTTTTGTCAAAAATCCCTTTCTGGTAATATTTTTCCTTCAAAATTGTATTGCTGGTAATAATTTTTTTCAAAATGTATTGCTGGTAATAGTTAACTATTTGCCCATAGCTGGGACCCTAACAGGTGCTACCACCCCGGGTCAGGGTGAACCTGAGAACACCAGCAATTAAGAGGTGGTTCCACACTACTCAAAACCTCCTGATCAGAGGCCTTGCTGCTGGACGTAGTTTATCGTCTTACCCAGGATGCAGATGTAATTTAATGTCTTACCCAGAATGCAAGGATGGCTGGAGCATCAAGAGCTGGATGGTTACTGAAGATGAGTGGAGCCATGGTTGATGACAGGCTGGAGATGATGATGGTCGGCTGAAACTACTGCTGATAGAACAGATACTACACTTTTATCCCTGAAACGAGATGTGACACAAGGTCTGGTTTAATGTGGGGAACCCGAGCATGTACACTCGGGCCAAGTACAAAAATTCCACTGGCATTAGTATGACTACCGTTCCCTCCTCTTCAGTATATTCTCCAGGACTGGATACGTCACAGTATTTTATTTTCCCCAGCTGTGTCTCTGCCCGAAGGCAGTGACGCAACTGAGAGATGATACACTATTTACATTATTCGGGCTATTGTCCTCATCTTTGTCGCCATATTTATTACGTTTTGGCTGTTGTATGCTTTTGCAACTAACAGACAGAAAGCTAAGTAAAAAAAATATAATCTTCTTTTGTAGAATATTGCCTTCTACATTGAAATGTCTGAGATATCGCTCTCTATAACTTTCTTCCTTATGTGAATATTAAATCACTAGAACATTGAATTTAAAAACATTTTATTTTATTCCATCACACCTCAAAACTATCTTCACTCTTAAATCTATTTCCCTCAAGTTACAAATTAAATTGTTTTGCTATTGTTACGATCGTCTTACCTTCATCATTTATTTGGATAAATCGTTGCTACCTTTATTTTGCTGCTTTCTTTCTGTTAACCAAATTTTGTCTGAATCCATGAATCCATTCCTGAGCCAACCTGGGTATAGAATATCTGACGTAAATATAATTTTTTTTATGACACAGCAGCCGGAGTTGCTTCTGTACAAAGCCTTCACCAGAGAAAATTCGATTATACTTCGAAGCTTCACCCCACTCGTGACATAATTGGGGGCTCGTCCGGGAATTCAAACAGTTTGGTAGAAGGAAGAGAATAAATAATAAAATAAGTAAAGGAGAAGCAAGGAAGTAATGATGGCTGACGAATTTCTGAGAGAACCAACTACAGAAAAATTGTTAAGGCTGAAAAAGGACGATGCATTCGTGGTGAGGCAGCATTTCCAACTAGACGTCACAAGAGCCATGAGAAAGGCTAACATCATTAAAATAATAGCCGAGCATGTAGTGGTTAATGAGGTGTTAGATGAAAATATATTGGTCCAGATACAAGTGGAAAATCAAGAACTAAGGGCGACACAAATAGAGTTGGAAAAGGCGAGAATCCTAGCAAGAGCAGAAATTGAAAAGGCTCGTATTGATCAGGATATAAGAAGGCTAGAACTCGAATCCCAGGGAGAATTCATGAAACTCGAACGAGGGAGTTCGACATAGCAAAACAAGTGAGATTGATGCCTCGATTTATGAATAAGAGGTAAAGATGAATGGACGATGATTTTGCATTTAAGGGAAGGCACAAAAAACGGCTCCGCATTACCAGTCGACGAATGTGGGGACTACGAAAAGGAAGGAGCCTGAAAGCATATGAATTTTAGGGACCGTATCGGCGAGGTTACCATTTTTCATGGCGATGTTGTTGTTCAACAACATCGCCATGACACGCCACAGAAAATACATGTGTGGGGAAATTTCGCTAGCCGGTCCAACTATGAGAAAGCTTTACCAGTCGACTAGAAGGTGGGGAAAACGAAAGACGGATAAAATATGTAAACAAATATATGTATTAATAACAACAAGAAAAGCATACATGGAATACATTGACAGAGTGCGTAGTGCGTGTGTGTTATAGAGTGTTCGTAAGTTTCAGCGTGTTCCCAGCATTTGGGAAAACGCTGAAAACGAAACATATTCAGGAGGAGGCGAAGGTTCAAAGAGTATTTATAGCCAGGGAAAGAGACCTGAAAGGGTTTGAATAAAGGGAGCTCGGCAGAAGCTTATAGACAAAAGAATCGAAAACGTTATGAAAAACTGAAAGACTGACTTTGTTAGATGGAGTTCGGCAGAAGAAGTGGAGAATAATTATAAAAAACTGAAACAATTCATTCTCATGGAGGAATTGCCTAAGTGACCATTTGAAACTTTACGTGAATGAAAAAAGGTGAATACCGCTCAAAAGTTAGCTACGTTGGCGGATGAATATGTCGTGACACACCGAACAAGAAAAACAACTTGTGTGGGGATACCCAGTAGACATAATTGTGTCAGAAGTAACAATAACAATATGCCAGGCGAGAGCGTACACATGAAAAATAAGCTTCAAACAAAACAAAGCCCAACATTTAGTTGTTATCAGCGCAACAAGGGCGGACACATTGCCAGAAATTGTAAAAGTCGACCGAGTAACGAAGAAAGATGCCAAGTCATACCACAAGGTATAGTCTCTATGAACGAGATACCCGACGGCTACGAACCATTCATAGCGATGGAAAAGTTATCACATGTCAAGGATAGCAGAAGCACGTCAAACATAAAAATATTGAGAGACACAGGAGCATCCCGATCACTATTACTAAAAAGTCGCCTACCGGAAGTGATGAATTCAGCAACTGGCAAACACATATATATAAGAGGAATAAGTGGCAAATCGACGATGGTACCTATCCACCGAGTGGATATAAAGTCAAAATGGATCTTGGAAACGATAGAAGTGGGTGTTATAGATAGACTGCCCATGAAGAATGTCGATATGCTGATGGGAAACGACCTAGCCAGTCCGAAAGTAAACGTTACTTACTCCCGAATACGAAGAGACAAGCAACAAACGCCGACAGAAAAGAGGGACGCCGCGGCGGGAATTATGACGCGTGCGCAGTCTAGGGCACCCGATAAAGAAGAAACGGGTGAGGGTAAACAGAAGGAGGAATATCCTCAAACAGTGCCGAAATGCAGCGAAAAAGCCAGTGATGACCCTCAGGTCTATGGGAAATAAAGAAAACGTCAATAGAAACATCCCACGTCTCCAAGCAACGAGAGAGGATATTATCGACTAACAGCAAGCAGATCCGGACATTAAGAAGTATTTTGAACTGGCTGCTGACGACGCGAAACGAGAAGGAACGGTGATACTAATGAGACGGTGGAAACCAAGTGATATCCCTGAGGAGGAAGACTGGGAAAACAGAGACCAAATAATATTGCCTTGTATTTACCGATCACTTATCCTAAAAACAGCACAGGAAATACCGTTAGCAGGTCATCTAGGAATAAACAAATCTTACGATAAGATAGCGAGGCACTTTTATTGGCCAGGTTTAAAACGGGACGTGGCGAACTATTGCAATACATACTATGTATGCCAAGTAGTCGGGAAACAAAACCCGAACATACCGGCGGCTCCATTGCAACCCATCCCGGTAGCAGAGGAACCATTCAGCCGAGGGGTCATTGACTGTGTAGGATCCCTACCCAAGACAAAAAAAGAGGAATAAATATGTCTTCACAATTTTATGTACGACATCTAGATTTCCCGAAGCTATACCGCTGAGGGACATATCTGCGAAGAAAATAGTCGAGGCCCTAATGAATTTCTTTATGAAATTTGGATTGCCTAAGGAAGTGCAATCAGATCAAGGATCTAGTTTCACATCGAAAGTTTTTCGGCAGTTGGGCATAACCACTATACACTCGAGTGCCTATCACCCACAATCTCAAGGGGCCTTTGAAAGATTCCATTCAACATTGAAGAGCATGATGAGCGCATATTGTATGGAAAACGAGAAAGAATGTGACGAGGGTCTACCATTCATTATGTTTGTAGCAAGGGAAGCAACCCAAGAATCCCTTGGTTATTTCCCGTTCGAGCTGATATATGGTCAGACAGTTAGAGGACCATTAAAGATGATACAGGAAAAATGACTAGATAACACAAGCCAAACAAATTTATCAGAATACGTGTCAAATTTCAGAAAACGAATATTTAAAGCTAATATGCTAGCGAAAAAGTATTTGGATAAAGCGCAGGCTAAGATGAAGTCCCATTATGATAAAAAGACAGCGCCAAGAGAATTTAAAATTGGCGATGAAGTACTTGTCTTACTACCGATAAACACTTAGCCTCTCAAGGCAAAATTCCAAGGACCTTATAAAATCAAGAGAAGGGTCAGTGACTTGACTTATATAATCTATACGCCAGATAGACGGGAAAAGACCCGCAGTTGTCACATTAACATGTTGAAGCCATATCAACGGAAGAAAGAACACTCAGTAGTGATAGCGATGTGCGGATCGGAGGAGAAAGGAACATTCCATGATCAAGAGTATTCAGACATACTCCAGGATAAATCCCCAAGATTAAAGAATTCAGAAATCATATCTGAAAAAAGTGAAAAGTTGGGTCATCTAAGCGAATCGAAACGGAGTGATTTATCTCTAAACTAATCAAAGATTTCAATATATTTTCAGATGTACCCAGCCGGTCGAATATGGCGGTACATGGGATTGATATCGGGAATGCGAAACCCAATAAGCAGCACCCTTATCGAATGAATCCAAAAAGAGCGAAATTGATGGGAGTGGCGATAAAATATGTGCTGGAGAACGGTATAATAAAACCCAGCTGCAGTGCCTGGGCATCTCCCTGTGTACTAGTAGATAAACCTGACGGATCGATACGTTTCTGTACAGAATATCGGAAAGTGAATAAAATAACAACTACAGACGCCTACCCCATTCCAAGAATAGACGACTGCATCGATAAAATAAGAAACGCCAAATATATCACGAAATGTGATCTGCTGAAGGAATATTGGGCTGTACCTCTATCCGAGCAAGCCAAGTTAATATCGGCATTTATAACACTGGAAGGTAGTTTCTAATATCTTCTTATGCCTTTCGGGCTGAAGAATTCTCAGGTAACATTCGTGAGAATGATGGACCAATGCCTAAGAGGTATAAAAAGAGTAGATACTTATATAGACGATATTGTAATATATAACGACAACTGGGAAAAACATATGGCCACAATCAAAGAAGTGTTTGTCAGGCTACAGCAAGCTAATCTCACCATCAACCTCGCGAAAAGTGAATTTGGCAAAGCCACTTGAAATATTTGGGACATATCCTCGGGTACATTATTTACATTATTCGGATTATTGTCCTCATCTTTGTCGTTGTACGCTCCGGCCTTCTTCAGGTGGTTGAAATGTCGAACTTAACCCTTTATTTCGCTCACTGGGGTAGACTGTTCTAGTTCCACGTGCCATGTTTGATGGATGTCAGTTATCAGTTATCACCTGCCAATTTCCCTTTGAAAGTTCTCCACTACCTTAACCAGGTATTGAACTCACACTCTTTGGATCCTGTCACTGGATCTAACCAACGCCTTTATCCACTGTGCCATGTGTCCTTGAGGAAATTCCAACCACCTGAAGAAGGCCGGAGTGTACAACGGCCGAAACGTTGTGATAAATATGGTGACAAAGATGAGGACAATAGTCCGAATAATGTAAATAGTGTACATAATACCTCATCTCAGAAATAACGACATATACTGAAGGGCTGAAACGTAATAAATAAAAGATTTCAGGAATAATGTAAATAATGTACATAATACCTCATCTTAGAAATATAGATAGATACTGAAAAGCTGAAACGTAATAAAAATGGCAGCAAAGATGAGGACAATAGTCCGAATAATGTAAATAGTCATACCCCATCTCAGAAATATAGACAGATACTGACGCTCAAACGTTGTAATAAATACCAAAGATGAGGAGTCCGAATAATGTAAATAATGTACATAATACCTCATCTCAGAAATATAGACATATTCGGGTATGGTAAAGTATTGCCTCAGGAGGCCAAAGACAACAAAATTTTAAATTACTCCGAACCGAAAAATGTGAGGGATATTCGAAAATATAAAAATAATTCCTGGGTTTAGCAGGATACTATAGAAAATTCTGCCCAAACCTTTCAGGTCTGGCGGCACTACTTAGGGAGCTACTGAAGAAGAAGAATAAATTTATGTGGAGATCGGAATGTAACAAATCATTCATCAAAATTAAAAAGACGCTCAGCACAGAACCAGTACTGAAAGTACCCGACTTCAATAGGCCTTTTTCCCTGGCTACGGACGCCAGCGATAACGGCATTGGATTGGTCCAAGAGGATCAGGATGGGAATTTACATCCTGTCAGTTATCACGCCAGGAAATTCAACCAGAAGAAATATTCAACCGTTGAAAAGGAAGCACTAGCGCCCATAGATAGCTTGAAACACTTCAAGGTATATCTGACAGCATCAGCCAACCCAACTACGGTGTACACGGACCACAATCCTCTAGTATTCATCCACAGGATAAAAAATGGAAACCGGAGGTTATTATCTTGGAGTCTGATAGCCCAAGAATTTAACTTAGAGATAAAACATGTTCCTGGCCGTGCGAACCTCGCGGCAGATGCGTTATCCCGAATATAAAAGAAAACAGCGTAGAATTCCCTTCGTGACGAAAATAGTCTTTTCTGTAAAAAGATTTCTGTTTTTAACGTTGGAGATGTGACGAGAATATCTATGGCAACCAAGAAAAAGAGTCTTAAAAACGCTCATATCCATGGCAACAATGAAAAACAGTCTTAAAAACGCTCTGCGAAAAAAAAAAACGGTTAGAAGACGACGCTCGGCATAACGAAGAAGATGGATTGCAACTAGCGGACAGAAAGCTAAGTAAAAAAAATATAATCTTCTTTTGTAGAATATTGACTTCTACATTGAAATGTCTGGGATATCGCTCTCTATAGCTTTCTTCATCATGTAAACATTAAATCACTAGAACATTGAATTTAAAAGCATTTTATTTTATTCCATCACACCTCAAAACTATCTCCACTCTTAAATCTATTTCCCTCAAGTTACAAATTAAATTGTTTTGTTAGTGTTACGATTTTCTTATCTTCACTTATTTGGATAAATCGTTGCTACCTTTATTTTGCTGCTTTCTTTCTGTTAACCAAATTTTGTCTGAACCCATGTCTACACCCGAACCACATCCCTGAGCCAACCTGGATATAGAATATCCGACGTAAATATAAATTTTTTATGACACAGCAGCCGGGGTCATCAGAGAAAATTCGATTATACTTCGAAGCTTCGCCCCGCTCGTGACAATATATAGTATGTTTATACTATAATTTATATATATATTATTTCTATATTCATATATAAAGTATGTTTATGTTATAATTTATGATATAGAATGTTTATGTTAGAATTTTTGAATAAATTATACATATATATATATATTCATATATATATATATATATATATATATATATATATATATATATATATATATATATATGTAATAACAATTACTTTACTTATAATTTGTAAGGATAATTCCAAGGAGAACATTAATCCAAAGGGAGCTGAATGTAAGAAACAGAGCAATATAATAATAATAAGTAAAGATAATCCTTAAAAATCTATTTCAGTTATAATTTATTTTATGAATATATTTAAATATTCATCTCTTCCAAATGAAGGTTTTTTTTAGAAATGAAATCAATTTGTCCAGACAAAAGAAACAAGGAAAAGGGAAAGAAAGAAAAAGAGAAACGGAAAATTTCTATAATAAAAGAAGAAGAAAGAAAGATAAAAATTTCAATATAAAAAATATTTATATGTGCAGTATTAGTTGAAACTGCACTATATCTGTGATAGAGCTAATGTATGTAGTTGCATGGAGTGTTGTTTGTAACCTTAGGTCAGAAACGTAATATATGTATGTGTGTGTGTGTGTGTGTGTGTGTGTGTGTGTGTGTGTGTGTGTGTGTGCGGGATAGTCATATATAAATTTTAATATAAAGTATTATATATCAAACAGAGTTTTGAAAGAAAAGATTGAGATCAAATTGGAAAAATTTAATGCATCAGAAAACCTTTTTACAATTTGTCATATATATATATATATATATATATATATATATAGTTATTTTCTATGCGTAGCTTAGATGTGGCACAAGGCCGAAAGTATGGGGTACCTGGTGAGGATCGAACTCACTTTTTAGTTGTAACTGATCTAGCAAGACAAGCTTGCTAACAATTATTACACACTTATATATATATATATATATATATATATATATAAACACTACCACATTACATATATAAACATAAATATAATGAGTTTCTAAGGATATCGGGAAATTCAATCATTTTGACAAGGTGTAGTAGGGTATTCCTTACCACCCCTTGTCAAAATGATTGTGTAAATGAAAATGAGTATCCTACCACCCCTTGTCAAAATGATTGAATTTCCCCGTATCCTTGGAAACTAATATTAAGAATGTATGTGCTTATAAAACTCAGTAAATTTCAAAATAAGTTATCCCAAAATTTGCTTGAAAATGAAACAGTACTAGAGATTCTACTTTAATTCTATAATTAAATTTGAAGTTTTTAGTTTTTGCTTTTGAAACATGGTAATTCCTCTGTAGTGATGGAACCATATTTTAAAATTAGTAAATTTATAAGATATATATATATATATATATATATATATATATATATATATATATATATAAAAGTGAACATTGAAGTTAACACTCAGAGGCACTGGCTGTTTTACGCTAGACATAATCGTTGTTGCCTGTTGATTGCATCTAGGATGAAACAGCTTGTCGCTTCTGAGTGTTGACTTCAATGTTCACTTATATTTATATTTACATATGCTCTATTTCTGACATTGAGCACATTATCCCATAAATATTGCACACCTTAAAACTATATTTCTTCATATATATATATATATATATATATATATATATATATATATATATATATATATATATATATATATATATATATATATATATATATATATATATATATATATATATATATATATATATATATATATATATATATATATATATATATATATATATATATATATATATACATATATATATATATACATATATATATATATATATATATATATACACATATATATATATATATATATATATATACATATATATATATATATATATATATATATATATATATATACATATATATATATATATATATATATATACATATATATATATATATATATATATATATATATATATATATATATATATATATATATATATACATATATATATATATATATATATATATATATATATATATATAATATATATATATATATATATTATATATATTTATACATATATATATTATATATATATATATTATATATATATATTATATTTGAAATATACAATTATTTAGTATACTTTATTTTAATAGATACAATTTATTTAAGTAAATGCTCTGTTTTAAATTATATATATATATATATATATATATATATATATATATATATATATATATATATATATATATATAACATAGTACCTTAACATTTTATACTGCAGTTGAAGTACAACATTCCCCTTTTGAGCAAGTTTCTAAAATCTTTTACTGATGAGCTTTGATTAATTACAAGATAAAATCAAAGATACCTTCTTTTAGATTTGTTTTAAAAAAGTGAAAAAAAATTCCACACTTCTCCCTCATTATATCTACTAAATATATATGTATATATTTGTTAGCTTAATACAACTTCTAAAGTAGAACTTTATGGTGTCAGTTGGGTTACCATAGTTTTCAACATGCTGCCGAACGTTCGTCACGTTGGTTGGCTGGCTGATCAATCTCGTCAGCCAACTTGCTAGCAACAGTGAAAGTGCGTGGCCCTTAGCCTGTCTGAAGTATATTCTCTCGTACGTTTGTCAAGAGTGGATGTCAGCTATGGCACTAAGAAAATTTCGTCTTTGTTGGCGGCCTGTTGCACCCAGCATCATCGGTTTATGTCTTGGAATCACGATCAGCCTTCTCTACGCTCCATTTTTAGACGAACAGGGCTGTTCTGTCCTTAAAAACGAACAGAATGCACAACAAGTCAAGCTACGTGAGACGAAATCATTTCACGAACTCCAAGAAAGAAGTGCTCCGCGTCAGAACGCCATTAACGCCAATTCTGGGATTGCTGCCAGGGGTCCTGTCCCAGAAGGTCCCAAAAAGCTGGAACCGCGGCTAAAACTCCAAGGACAGGGAAATCCTTTAGACCCGGCCGCAGGAGGTGTCCCAGGGGGTGGCATCAAAGTTCATAAACTTGTTCGTCCTCGTTACATCTCTACAGAATTAGGAATAAAAGAAAAACTTTTTGTGGCAGTGTTAACGTCGCCGGAAAGCTTGGACACCCTGGCAGTGGCACTTAACAAAAGTGTCGCCCATCATGTTACCAAAATGGTGTTCTTTACTGATAAAAAAGGGTCCACTTACCCAGGAAGTGGAATGTCTATTGTTGGCTTCTCTTTAGCGAATGACCAGCATCTTTTACCATTGTTTATTCTTAAATATCTTAGTGAACATTATTCTACAACTTTTGATTACTATATGTTTGTGTCTGATAAAACTTATCTTCGTGGGGAGAAGATTTTTGATATGGTTAGTGATGTGAGTGTTAGTGAAGATGTTCATCTTGGGGCACCGCTTTTTAATCAACAAGGAAAATGTACTTTAGATGGTGGAATCATTATTTCCCAGGTAAGTAAAATCTTTTTTTAAATTTATTTTTCTTAAATTTCACCTTTATATTTGTAATTTAGTAATTAACTAAATAAAAAGTAAGTTATCTTTTTAAACAAAACAAAAAAAAATCATAAAAATGACCCATTTTTACTTTTTGAAAAACTTTTTTTTACGTCTTTTTAAAAACCAAAAAAAAAATCCACTTTTTTGACAAATATTAAAAAAAAAAAAATGAAGGAAATTTAAATACATTTTTAGTTAATTTCTAAAATAATTAATTTAAATATATTTTTAGTTAATTTCTAAAGTAAATTAATTCTGTAATTAACAAACACTGGATATGTGGTGTGTTTAAATAAGTTTAAACAATTATGACTTTTTTTTTTTTTTTTGTAAGTTATGAAAGTTTACTTTAATAAAAATGAAAAGAAAAAAACTGTCAAAGAATATCTCTTTGCATTATGAGATAAGATAAATTATCAAAATTCTTTTGTTTTTCTTTCTTTTTTCTTCTTCTTCTTTAAGAATTCAATTAATTAGTACCATAATTATTTTTACACGCTGACGTTGTGGAAGGGGAAGTGTTTTTAATTGACAAGTAATTAAAATTCGACTGACGTAAGCAAATCAACAGGAACAATTTTTTTTTGTCTAAGCCAAAAAAAAAAAAAAAAAAAACTATTTTTGCTTTAATAATAAAAAATAAATATTTGAAAATAGACATTTAATACAAAATAAAAAAAAAATGATTAACTCAAAAATAAAAAAAATATTTTATTTTTAACTCCACGTTAATTAATTAATTAAAATTATCTCCTAAATCCTTTTCTTGTGTTTAAAAATGTGTTCTAAATTCACTTTTAAAAATACTTTTTATTAGAGAGAAAAAAAACACGTCACTCAAAAAGTTTTGATATGTTTTTTTTTTTTTTTTTTACTGTAAAAAAAGTTTTACAGTACTAAAAGTAAAACTCGTCAAATTTTTTTGATTTAACATTTATTAATAATAATTATTAACTTAATTAAGGTTATTTTTTCATTTTCCAAAGTTAAAAATTTTAAAAACAAAGCTATCTGCTCACAAATTTAAAATAAAATATTTTTTTTAATTTCTATTTGTCAAAGAAATTCTGAATATGAGCTAAAAGAAAGTGCCGATTTTTTAAAATATTTAAATTAGAAAGAAAATAATTGTTACAAATCAAAGCTAAGTAAAATTGTTTAAATAAAAAAAAAAAAAAAAAATTTTCCCTTAAAAAATAAAATCCATAGATTAAAAATTTTAATTTAAAATCATTCCTTTTGATTACAAAATGAAAAAAATATGAAATTATTGTATTTGGGTGGTGAGAAAATTACAACAATTAGATATTTATTTTATTTTGAAATTTTAACAAAAATATTTTGAATCCTAAGTAAGATAACATTTTTTAAGTTGTTGATTGAAACATCAGTAAATGAATATTTCATTTTTAAATAAGTTAATTTTTTTTATTTATATCACTAACCAAATTTTAAGGCTAATTTTACAAAGGAAAAGGTTAAAAAAAAAAGGTTTTTTTTTAATTAAATTCTAATTTTTTTTCTTTATTTACAACTATCCAGTTTACAAAACATATTTTTATTGCTTGTTTTTAATTTAATATTTTCTCATATTAAAGTTGATTTCTGTTTTTATGAGTGGAAAAAATTGTGTTCATAAAAAAAAATTTTGGTATCATATTCTGGATATTTTTTTTTTTTTTTAAGTTTCTGTTTTTTTGAATATTTCTAATCCTAATTTAAAAATATTAGGATTCACAAAGTCAACTATAATTTTTTTTTTTTTTACACAAAACTTGTTAAGTTTTAAAAAAATTTGAACTTATCTTATTTTCTTTTTAGGATATATTATTTTTATTTTTTAATAATAAATCTTTACTTTAAAGTCTTTCAAAAGTGATTTAATGATTTAATTATTTAAAAAAATCAACTTTACTTACATGAAAAAAAACAACTTTAACTTTACTTAATCTAATTAAAAGTTTAGATAATTAACTTTTTTAATAATAATAAAAAACAATTCTTTACAATTTTGCTTTGTTTATAAATTCAAAGACGAAAGAGGAAGAAAATAAATAAAGGAAGTCTTCCTTCCACCTTTTAGTTGAAAAAAAAAGAAATGTTTTAATTTTTTTTTATTTAAATGTATAAAAAATTGGAGTAAATATTAATGAGTGTTTCCTTTTTATTCGATTTTTAAATAAATCTTATTAATTTACTTAGAAAAAAATAACTTAAAGTAAAGAAATACTGGAACAAAAACAAAACTTAAAAAGTTTGTACACAATAAAAAGAAAGGCTATGATTTTTTAGTAAAAAGTATGGAAGCCTAATTACGCAATATTTTCTTCATCGCTCTTGAATGCGTTTAACTTTTTTACAACACGGTTATGATAGATTTTAGAAGTCTTTACTAATCAGTGTGGATTTATAATGTGGTGATGTTAAAGTTGAATGTTAAGTTTTTACCGGGATCAAACATTTTGCTACTTTCTTTAAAAAAAAAAAACATTTTTATGTACGTATCCCCACCTCCAAAAGAAAGTTTGTAAACATCTTTACTTTAATAAATCGTAAAAAGTCTCTTCGGAAACCTACTTTTTTAATCAGTATCTTTTGATTAACAAAATGGTATTTTTATTTAATTGTTTTATTCAATAATTCACTCTAAGTTTGACGTCACCGTCAAATCAAAAAAATGGTTCGCCTAAAAATAAAATCATCCTGGAAGAAGACTAGTGTGTGTTGTTGTTAATGTTTGTTATGCAATTTATTTATTTATTTTTTTATAAATAAATAAATAATTGGAAGTTTTTCAATTTCAATAAAAATGAAGTTTGCCTTTTAAGCTAAATTATTCAAATTCTTGCAAGGAGCCTGAGTTCTTTTTTTTTTTTTTCTGCGGATGTTGGGGCGAAAAAGACCCGACGAAAATAAAAAACATACTTTTTTAAAAAGTTTTAGTATTTTTTTTTCTTTTTTTTTTTTTTTTTTTAAGTTTAACCAAAGTAATTAAAAATTATTAAAAAGTTCCTTGAATTCATTATTTGTAAGGTTTCGTTTCAAGTTATTATTTTTATTATATTTTAACATTTTTTTTTTTTTTTTGTTTTTGTTTTTTGTAATCGGATCTGCTATCCTATGGAATATCCAGTTAGATAAAATTTAAAAAATGACTTCCGTTAAAAAGAAAAAAGGATTACTGGACATTTCTCTTAAACAAAATGACTTATTTTATTTAAATAGACAGTTGGTTACCCACTTTGTTTTATTGAACTTAGGATTGTCATGAAATCTGTTGGAAGGAGTTGCCTGTGAAAAAGATGCCGGTTCTTTCTTTAGTCAAGAAGATGGGAAGTTTTGGTTGAAGATGATGCCAACCCCAGGCAAAATGAATGTTGTTTTTGTTTTTTCTGACTTGACAAGTTTGGTCATTTACTTATCATTGAAGATGCGTTATGATGAGAGCATCGTCCAGGGTGGCGCAAGGGGGTCCCATTCCCTCGTCCCAAATCTACAGGGCGTTCCAAAAGTCGCATTACCATTGATAACCTTGTAAATTAAATGTTATTATTAAGTTAATTTTATTCACCAAAATGGAATTGTGTTACTGTATGTGACAATATATTAACAAATTTTATTGGTTGCATTATGGAAGATGTCATGCAAATTTTCTCTGGTTGCTATTTCATCATAAAGTGTACATTTTCTGACCATCGTTGCATCACTTTTGAAACACCCTGTAGGATACCCCCCCCACACACACACACACACTCTGCTACATCACAGTTTTCATAAGGTAGTAAATTATTTTTTTTTTTTATTTATTTATTTTTAACTAAGCCCGTTTAATAATTATCTTGTGTCAGCAGGGCTGCTGAAAGGGTCTCTTACTCCCTCCCAGTTTATGATATGGGGGACCCCCCCACACACACACACACACATTCATCTCCATCTCAATTTTCATAAGGTTGCATTCATAAAATACACATTTTATTGTAATCTAATTATGTACAATAATGGATCATATATAATATAGGTGAACAATTCAACTAGAAAAATTGAAAATAAATACAATGTACCTAAATACAAATTAGAGACACATCATAATAGATCATTCCATCTTAAATTGACAATATTTTACGGCATTTTTTTAACATCAACTTGAGATTCTTGTTAAAAAGTTGAAGAATTTTAACACCGAACATTATGGATAAAAAATAGTGAATTTCATAGTTTTTTTTTTTTTTTTTTTTTGTTTTGTTTTGTTTTGTTTTTTTTTTTTTTTTTTTTTTTTTTTTTTTGGGTTTTTTTAATATGAGCAAAACAAGTTCAAAGAAAAATAAGACCCCAGAATGAGAAAAAGAAAACACTATTAAGGAGAGAGATCAGGATTTAAGAAGACAGAAAATATTGATTGACATGATATTTAATTTTTGGAAGATCAAGTTGACTGGAAAGCACAGGACCGGAAGAGAGTTCCACAAACGAGAAGTGCAAGAAAAGAAACTGTTTTAGCATAAAAACTTATGGTTACATCTAGCCAACTTAACTGTAGAATGATGAGACCTTACCACCAATCTAGTACTGCACTTAAATTCATAAAGTTTAGGTAACAAAGATGATACGGGAGCCTCATTCTATTATATCTCAATTTTCATAATGTAATATTCATATAAAATACAAATTTTATTGTAACTTGATTACATACAATAATGGATCATATGTAATATAGGTGAACAATTCAACTAGAAAAATTGAAAATAAATCCAATGTATGTAAATACAAATTAGAGACATGTCTTAATAGATCATTCCATCTTAAATAAATTAATGTTTTGTGCCAATTTTGAACAAATTTTTTTTTTTTGTTTCACTGTGAAACCGTCTCTGTGGATGACTTGTATATAAGGCTTAGACAGAAGCATCTATCTTTTTTAAATTTTGATTTTTTAATGTAACTATAACAACATTTCGATTTTATTTTTGCCTTGAAAATGTCAGAAGATGAAACGCGTCAGCAAAATCTTCCAGTTGTCATTTTATACCATATATAAACTTATAAGTTTATTTAGATCTCTCTATATATCTATTTATGTCTGTTCATATTTGTCACTCTTAAAAATTGTATATTTTTCTCTTTCTGTCCATATCTAATTCTTTTTATATCTGTTTATCTTTCTGTCTATATCTCTCTATTTCAGTTGCTCATATCTATCTATCTATCTATCTATCCCATTCTGTTCATATCTATCTATCTATCTATCTATTTCAATCTCTTGCTTTCTTGCTCTCAGTCTATCACAGTCTGTTTATATTAATCTCAGTCTGATTCTATTTGTGCCCCTTGGCAAAATCCGTCAGTTTTGCTATTCGTCCAATGCATTCACTGTGTCTAATATGATGTTTGTTAAGAAACGACATGAAATACACTTGGAACATTTCCCCCTCCACGTAACAGAAAACTTGACCGAGAGCAGCTGAAAACAAATTTTTCTTTCATTTTTTATTTATTCATATTAAGAGAATTTTTGTTCTATAGATAGAAAGTTCATTT
The DNA here is from genome assembly GCA_903632075.3 of Acanthosepion pharaonis. Lineage (NCBI taxonomy): Eukaryota > Metazoa > Mollusca > Cephalopoda > Sepiida > Sepiidae > Acanthosepion > Acanthosepion pharaonis. The sequence goes on from CAHIKZ030000346.1 coordinate 45,953, forward strand.
CATTCTTGATGCCAGCTTGGTGAGACTACTTACCACTCATGGGAGACATAAGTTTCTTTAAAACTTACATGTTTCTTAACATGTCCTGTCCATAGTACTCCCCGTATTTGTCAGTGAGTCAATTACAGGGCCAATGCAAGGGTCCCGTAGCCCTCCACTCAAACTTATAAGGGGGACCCCATTCTACTACATCTTAATTTTCATAAGGTAGTATTCATATAAAATACAAATTTTATTGTAACTTGATTATGTACATATGGATCATATGTAATATAGGTGAACAATTCAACTAGAAAAATTGAAAATAAATCCAATGTATGTAAATACAAATTAGAGACCTTCCATAATAGATCATACCATCTATATAATAAATGTCATTTAGAAATTGTCAGTGTGTCACACTTTTTCAACTTTGTTCCTAGAGGCAAAAGTCCAATATATAATCCGAGTTTGGAATTGGGCTGATTCCGTGAGCAAATTAAAGACATTCCGGGGTGGATCTGGACCTACAATCCTGAAATTTGTGATTCCCAAGTTTTCATTACTGTGATTGTTTTTTGTACGATAACGATTTTTATAACTTGAAAATAAATTTGGGAATAATTGAAATTAATTGCGAAATCCAGAAAAATGTCACCCATGAAATACAAATAATTGTTTGTATAGAAAGTAAGGACCTATGTACATGAAATTGTCTTTAAATTAAGTTGTGGTAGAAGAATTATCATTGAACTTTTAAAAGGTAATTTTAAATATTAATGTAATACTTAAATGCAGCAATCAATTTTCAGTTCTTCTGTAGTTTATTGTTGCCTATCACATCTACTCTACTCTGCATATGTCGATGAAGGCCCAATCAAGTGCCCTCCACAAGAGCTAGCTTCTAATCTTAAATAAATCAGTGATTTGCTGCAAATTTTAACATCAACTTGAGATTTTTCTTGTTAAAAAGTTGAATAATTTTAACAGATTCAACATTTTATGAATAAAAATAGTGAATTTTATTTTATATAGTTTTTTTTTTTTTTTTTCTTGAGACAGCATAAAAAAAACAAATTCATGAATTTAGATGGAAAAAAAACCCCTCTAGAATGACTTCAAAATCCACAACATTTTTCATACTTTAATAGTTGGTTAAATTTGTAAGGTAGCTAAAAAAAAGCAAATGTTGGTAAGATAGCGAGGACCCCCAAGTGTGGGGGGAGGGGGCATCAGGCTTACACTTCCCCATTCGGTTCAAAGGGAGTATGGCACCAGCTATGGCATGGTCTGTTATTTTGTTCACACTGTGTTAATCATAAATAATCTTTTATGTGCTGTGTCCCTTCAGGATGTGGATGCTCATGGCTCTCCCCAACTTCTTGTCTTATTGCTTACCTTATCCTTGTTTTGTGTTCTGCCAGTGAGCTCTTCAGGTACGTGATTTGCTGCTTTCTTATATTTTAGTGTCACATTTTCCATATCTGTTAGAACATTTCTTTGATATTTAAATTTTCATTCTTGCTGGATTTTAGGGTTTCCAATTTGGAGTTGGCATCTTGAGTTGTTCCTTTTCCTGACAAGTCGTACATTATCTTTTTGCAATTGATAATTAGTCTTTTCTTCTCCTTTTCTATCTTCTGGAGGAGTACTTGTCATTTTCTTTTCTGTGTCTGCTATCAGCACTGTCATCTTCAAATCTTATATTGTTAAGATTGTTGATGTCAATTGGGCTTATAATTCTCTCAGAATAGCTTCACTGTAAACGTTGAAGAAATCTGGTGAGAAGATGTATCCTTGTCTTATGCCATTTTTCTGTATTTACTGAATTCATTTTCTGTCCTTATGCAAGTGGGTTATTTTGGGGGCGTCTATTTCAAATATGAGTCTCCACTAAAAAATAACCTTTGAAGTAATAAAAATGTTGGATTGCAAATAAATCCACTAATTTAAAAATTGTTTTGTTTATGGTTCACATACAAAACTGATTGGAAGATGTTTTCCTTGAACAGGGAAAATAGCTTTGCTTAGCTATGATGGTCTCCATGGCTGAGTGGTAAAGCATGCCCAATCAAACAGTGGTTTCCCTTACAAAGGGGAATGTAGTTTTAATTTCTGCCACAGGGCACCTTTTTAGGATTTTTTTTTTTTTTTATTATGTGCAAGGCGATAGACTGGTTAAAATAAAATGAACAAATGGGGCATCTATTTTAAAGATGAGTATCCACTATGATAATGATTGCAGTAATAAAAAAAAAAGTCAGATTAAAAATAAATCCATTAATTCTTTAGAAATTGCTTTGTTTACATTTTAGATACAAAATTGGGTTTTTATAATGTAATTATTACTTATATTAAAAAAAAAATTTCCACAAAAACATGATGATATCCGTAGAAATGAGCAATGGAATGAAATCACTCTACCCTTGTAGACTGAATAAAGGATTCAGTTCAGAATTACTTGTAGGTTATCTGGATTGATACTTGAGGAAGTCTGGAGAGCACAATGGCTGAAACTTTGTGATAAAACAACAAAGATGAGGATTATAATAAAATAACCACAATAACATTTACCCCCTTCAATTTATTAGATATTAAATTGTGTCACTTAGCTTCACCCATAGCTTACCTTGACCTTCAGTTCACTTGAATTATATTTATGAACGTCACTTAAATTTTAAAATTCTGTAAAACTAATATTTTTACTTTTTGTTTATAAATACTTATTATAAAATAAAATCCTTGCATTTGCCTTGATACGGTCCATTGAAGAATGAAATGCATTGACCAAGATAAGTTTTCCTTTTCTCTTTATTCATATTGTCTTTTTATAGATTCAGTTTAAGTTATATGTGTCTATATTTCTGAGATGAGGTATTGTAATTATTTACATTCTTGTTTGGACTGTTGTTCTCATCTTCATTACCATATTCATGACATTTTGGCCATTGTACTGAATAAAGCAGAGGACAACAATGTAAATAGTGTAAATGATTAGTTTTACTCGTATTTGAAATCACACACACACACACACACACACACACACACACACACACACACACACTAAATTGGGATATTAAAAATGACTTATCTGGAAGATACCAACACAGGAAAATCCATGATGCTTCATGAATATTACTCTTTATAATATGGAGAGTTCAGTTCTCGGTGCTATAATGACCTTGTGCCAGACCATTTGAATTTATGGTACCTGGGGTTACTATATGGTACTCCAGGTACAATATGTCTTTTCATTGGTACACAGGAAATTTTAGCATTTTGTTTATTTCCTAAATTTGTTTTTCATATTTGCTGTGTCACTGGATAAGTAATTATTAGTGAATGAAAATTTTTAATGTATTTGTTTACAAAGAAAACAAAGGAGTGATTTGTGGATGCCATACAAAGGGCACTGAAGTATTCAGCCTGATTCACTTCTCAAAACCTAACCAAATGACCTGGTCTGGTGGTGTTGGTAAGGCTGATGACTATTCAAGAATTCCTCTTGTAATATTTGCTGCATCATTAAAATGAAATGAAAGTCTTAAATACTACCTGTTCATGTGCGATGGATGAATTATCTATATGGCTCGGAATTGTTAATAGGAGAGCCAAATTCCAATTCCAGTCAGGTTCATTATATTCACTTACATGCAAATACCTTTGGGAAAGGTATGAATCTTTTTCACCCCTCACCCCTATATAGGTTAATTACTAAGGTGATTTTCCAAGCATATTTTAGATGTGGCACAAGGCTAAAAATCTGGTGGCACCCAGTGGGGACTGAACTCTCTGTTCAGTTGTAATTGTTATAGTGAGACAAGCTTGCTAACCATTTACACTACGTTGATATGACCTGAATTGATTTCTAAGACTTGTATAACTAAATCATTATTTCCCCACAAAAATTCTTCCAATCTATAAATATTTTGTGATTTTTAAATAATCTGTGAAGGGTTGATAAGTCATAAAAAATGAATTGATCAATGAAATACTGATTAGCTACACAGGCATGTCTTTTAGATTTATTTACATTCTCTGGAATAGAAATATATAAAAACTACTGTGGCCCCAAAGTAAGGGATCAGTTTACATACTGACTGTAATATAGAATGGATCCCCCATTTTATAACCACATTATAATTTCTTGTTTGTCATATTCTGATTAGGTATGACTCCACCTCTTCTCCTCCCAGCTATGGGTTAATCAGTAAGATTTTTATCACTAAATAATTATCTCCAAAAAAACAAAAAAAATCTTACAATATAAAAATATTTTCAGTCTTTAAATAACCTGCAAAAGGTTGATAAAGGAAGTTGATCAATAAAAAAAAATCAACCTATTTTGTGATGTATTTTTATTATACTGCATGTTGGTGGGTGTCGTTTAGCTTAGTACATTCTGCAGAGTATCTGATCAAAACAAAAATGGCGGTATTCATGAGAATTTGCCATCAGTGTCTTTATAGACATTTCTTTCCAGTAAATGGTCATTTTTTTATTTTTCCCAAAACAGGCCATTACAGCTATGCAACAACAATTTTATAACAATGTCACAATAAAAGTGTTAATATATAATGATTTTATTCAAACTATTGTCCTCATCTTGGTCGTTATGGGCACAGCGGTTAAGATATTACCCCTCCCCAACAAATAACTGGTAATGGTTTTGGAATTTCAAACTGCACCCTTTATTCAGTTTATGAGGTGGACAGACTGTTCTCTTTTACTGTCAATGATTTTTTTAAGTTTATGGCATTTAAACTTAAGATGATGTCATTTCCTGTCATCTTGGCAAAGACTATACAAACTCTTTCACTTTAGAGGCAATTATTAAAACAACCAAATACCATATTTGATGGTATGTAAGGAATATTAGACTCCACTACCACTATTTATCTTTCATTCAAAAATGGCTTACAAAATATCTTACATTTATTTTGCATTTGACCATGGCTACTCATACTACATTGTAAGTAAGGGATGTTTATATATAGTCTCAATATCTGGTAGGTTCATCTTTACCCAGATGCCATAGCTTGTGTATTTGTACCTAGCCTCAATCTATATGATGGTAATATTTATAGCCAGGAGTGGGGGAACTATATATATATATATATATATATATATATATAATCAAATGCTGTATATATAAACACAAAAAGAGACAGTTACATCACTAAGTCTGTAACTGAATAATCAAAAATGTTTTTATTTTACATGTATTTTCAACATAATATTCTTTCTCAATGTGCTTAACAAATAATTTTTGTTTTTGAACAGAGAGCAAACATTATACAGTGAAAATTTCAGATCCATATAAAGAAATAGCTGTGTCAGCTGATGGAGTTAATAATCTCCTCACATCACTTGCACATATGCAGTGCCCCCACCCAATAAGTCATTATACAAAATAATATTTTTTCTTAAGTCATGAACTTTGTAATAGCGCTCTATATATAAGTATTTCATTTATCTGCTGTGAAAACATCTGTAGGCATAGTTTGCAAGCTGCGATCAACTACCAACCCAGGACACCCTAGCAATCCCTCATATTATCATTTTGTTTTGTTTGTTACAATACAAAGAATGCTAGTGTCATACAGATATAGCCTCATAGATATCTTCATGTATTTTTTTCGGTTAAGATAAAGCATGTATTTTTGTAAGAAATATTTTACTTATATACAAGGCTCTGCTGAAAAATTCTTGACCTGACCCACTTCATATATCTGACCAGATGACCAAATTTTTTTAATTTTTTTTTATCACTTCTTGGTTGGGCTCAGAACTGTTCAGCATCGTTTCATTTTTGTCTGTTTTGAGTAAATGTAATTTACTTTCCTTCGGGAAATTTTTTATTTTTCAAGAATTGTTTCATTTCACAATCTAAATAAAATGCTAAACTTTGTGCCTCTTCATGAAAAGAGCAAGTTTTTTTTTTTTTGTTTTTTTTTTTTTAATCAATTCCCCTCCCCAGAAGCAAGACAGTAATGCCATTTGTTATGATCCAAGGGGCTACTGGGAGTGAAAAACAATGAAAAAATTTTTAAAAGGAACCTAAAACCCAGTCCAAAACAGAAAACAAGGAATAAACCACTACTCTTGTTTAAAAGACCAGGGAGGAGTATGACCTGGTTAGGTGAACCTCTGCCTGTTAGGATTTTTACATGTTGTGCCTGTTTTTTTTTTTTTTTTTTTTTGCATTTTTTTTTAGCTCGAAGGATTAAATTAATGATATCTGGCCAGAGATTTTGTTGATGTTGTTTGCCAGGATCACTCGGTTACATTTCCATAATATTGCCAGTTTGAAAATTCTGTTCTTCTGATTGGTGGGAAATAATTCACAGAAAAAGTTGTTTTGTATATGTATATAGACACACACACACATATATATATATATATATATATATATATATATATATAAAAAACAGACCACTTTAAAGTACCATTATTATAATTTATTTCACCAGAGCCCTTTTAAAGGACGCTGGATCACACACACACACATATATATATATATATATATATATATATATATATATACCCAAGTATAGGATTGGTGTGTACAGAATAAATTCCAATAACCAACAAATACTATTCTTAAGAGTGCTCAAGACAGAGTAGATCAAATATAATTATTTATTCGAAAATTATAACATAAATATGTCATGAAATCACTACAAAAATAGCCATTTTGTTTCAACACTTCTGGTGTCTTATCAAGTGATGATGTTGAATGTAGAATAAAGGGTGCAATTTATTTTTATTTTTTTTTTTTTTTTTTTTAAGAGTTAAGGGAAAAATAAAAAAAAAAAATAAAAGCTGTAAATTAAACTCAGAAGTACAAATTCACTGTTTTTAATTAATTTTTTTTATGCCTGTAATGTCGTATAAAAATAAAATTCATTTTAAGTTTCAGAAAAATGTATAAAATAAATATGATATTTATTCGATTATATCAAAGTTACATAAACATAATTTATTTTTACATTGTCCTTTTAACCTTTTTGACATTTTTTTAATTTTATGTGCACTTTGGGTGTGACAGAACACTGCACTTGATCTATGATCTCAATGACAGCTCAGGCATAAATAAATGTTATTTTCATTATATTTCAAGCAGAAAATAATCATAACATTTTAAAAATCCAGTTAAAATAATCCCATAATTTTCTAATTTACTTTGGAACAAATCTCTCGTTTAAATCTTGGATTTGTAAGATTTTTTTTTTTTTTTTTTTTTTAGAATTTCTCATTTTTCATCAATAATAAAGATGTAAAATTAATGTGTGCAGACGTAATTTGAATAATTGACTCATTTGTGCTTAAGATGGTAAACATTATTTCGAGTGATGTCCTCATTAGAGATGAGCAAAATAAAAGACAAATTTGGCATATTTTTTTTCAATGTTTGTCGATATTACTTCATAATTTTTTCGATACTATTTAATTTTTTAGGTTATTTTATATTTTAATTTTAAATTATAAATTTAAAATTTGAAATTTTAATTATAAATTAGTTATTATTAATATTAATATTTTTTGTTTATCTTATATTCACACTACATTTTTTACCAATTGTATTTTGTTGATAATTTTTAAATTAATGTCAAAAGTTTACTGGAAAATATATCGATCTGTGTTTTTTGAAATTAACTGCAATATGCCTATATATGTTAATTTATTCTTCCTTCCCCACTTTTTTCCTCACGCCCCTGCCTCCACATTTGCTTTCTTATATCTTTTCTTCTCTTACATCAACTTAAAACTACCCCTCAAAAGTGTATAAAAATAATACGTAAATTTAAAACCATTTTTCATGCTTAGAAATGTGATCTGAGGAACCAGGAAAAAAAACACCTTCCTGGGGAAATAAAATATAATCAATGGACACATAAGGTTGTCTGTTTTCTAATTAAATTAGTATTTGCTCTGCTTTGACATTGAGCTCTCTACATTACATCCTCCTTGGGATTATCCATACAGATTACTAAACTTTTCATTACCTAAATAAATATATATATTCATCATCCACAGAGAGATTGCTTCACTATATCACAGTTCATCAATGTGGCTAGACATCCAATTGCTTCAAGCTGGGATTGAAACTCAACTGATTTGAAACTCTTAGCCTTAGGCTATCAGCACATGGCAGAGAAAGAGAATTTTTTAACACATTATATATGTGCTATGCAAATGCCATACTGGCCACCATAGCGCTCTCTTTTTATGAAGAGCAACACATTAAAGCATAGCTATGTTATAAAGTCACTACAAAAATAGCCATTTTGTTTCAACACTTTTGGTGTCTTGTCAAATGATGGTGTTGATTGTAGAATAAAAAGGTTTTAAAGAGTTCAAAACCAATCACCGGTTTTTATATATATATATATATATATATATATATAAGTTTTTAATATATACAGTTTTAAGGTGTGCTATAGTTATAGGGAGAAGTGCTCAATATCAGAGATAGAGAGTATATAAATATAAAATTGAACATTGAAGTTGCCTCTGAGTGTTGACTTCAATGATCACTTTTACATTTATATATATATATATATATATATATATATATATATATATATATATATATATATATATATATATATATATATTATAATCATTGTTAAAATTTTGATGATAGCAATTTTAAAGTAATTTTTTTTTTTTTTTTTTTTTTTTTTAAATTAGTATTTATTACCAAAACTTTCTTATTTTGTTAACCCTTAAGAATCTCTAAGTAGATGACTAGTGCCTTTGTATGAATATAGAATTCTCTTTTCACGTTCTTCTGGCTTATAACAGCCTCCATTGCTGTGAATTTTTTTTTTTTTTTTTAATTTGTGCGTCATCTCTGACTTGATTTCTTCTTAGAAAAGAACAAAAATTTTCCTAAAAAACAAAAAGACCATATCACCAATTAAGTACTAAATGTGGGGCCCTGAAACCTCTGTGAAAATTGGGGCCAATTTTGGGGAAAGAGGAACCACTTTGACCTTTTAATGACAAATATCCTGAGAAAGAACTTTTTCCACACTGTTAGTTTCTCTCGTCTCTCTTTCTATTTTTGCCCTCCTTTGTCTCTTTCTGCCCCCTTTCTTTTTACCCCCTCCCCCCCGGTAGAGACTGTTTTTTTTTTTTTCCTTTGCTGCCCTCTATCTCCCTTGTATCTTTTGTCTTTTGTTTTGCTAGGCACTGTGTCACATGAACATAACACAGGAAGAATCTCTTGTCAAGAGAATGTTTAAAAAAAAAAAAAAAAAAATCAGTAAAAAGAAGACAAATCTTTATAAATTGTTTTAAATCTCAACTTTTATGCTTTCATTGGTAGCAAACATCTTCATTGAAATATTTTATTCAATGAATATTTTTCCAAGGAAGAATTTGTTTATAAAAATTATATAAAAACATCACGCGCTACAAAATGGAAAAAAGTCCGACAATTATTTTAATATCTTTTATTGTTATACATTATTTATTTAGACACAAATATTTAAGTAAATGCTCTGTTTATAAACAGTATTAACAACATTTACCAGCCTGAATGTCCGAGAAATTTTCATAGAAAATGTGTGTCCTTCAACAGGAATTGAACCTATATCCTATACACAACTGTCATAGCCTGATGTTCTATATCAGTTTAGCTACAGAAGAGCATCTGGATAGCAAGGTCAATTTTACTGCTTTTAAACTACAATTTTCATCCTTCCTAACCAAATGCTCCTCTGTAGCTAAACTGGTATAGCACGTCAGGCTATATGACAATTCCGTATAGGATATAGGTTCAATTCCTGTCAGAGGACACATATTTTCAAGCTGGTAAATGTTGTTAATACTGTTTATAAATGGAGTATTTACTTAAATATTTGTGTCTATATAAATAACATAACGATAAAATATATATGTTTTTAAACACACACTCTCACCAATCTTCTTCCATCTATCATATCCTCTCTGATTTCGTATCTTAATGTAAACAAGGACAATATATCGTAGAAAATGGATTAAATCCATCCAGTATTTTAATATATTTTCCGTTTATACATTATTTTTTTATAGATACTTAAGTAAATGAAATATATATATTGTTCAGCCATTGCTCTGGCCTTCTTCAGGTGATATATGTTGTAATTTTGAACTGAACTTTTCTATTATAGTCTATGTGGGTAGATTATTCTAGATCCACGTGCCATGCCTTTTTTCTGGATATCTCAGTTTTCAGTTAATCCCTGACAATAAAGATGAGGACTGAATTGTGTGTGTGTGTATACAGTGTAACCCGGATATAAGAGACCCTGATATAAGAGAATGATGACACACATACAGACACACAGATTTTGAGAATTATAGATATAGATAATATCGGTTGATTTTCTTTTTAAAAACAGCTGACAATGAAACAAATTTTTTTTTTTTTTATTTGAAGCAATAGAAATGTGGTTCTACAGAAAGATACTGAGGATCCCATGGACCAGACATGTGAGCAATAACAAAGTTTTAGAGAAAATAGAAACAAAAAGGAAACTTATACTTAATATCAGGAAGAGGCAGTTGAAATGTCTTGGTCACATAATGAGGAAAGAAGGCTAAGAAAATCTGATACTCACAGGAGAGATTGAAGGCAAGAGGGACAGAGGAAAGCAACATATGACATACTTTGTGAGCTTGAATAAATGGATGGCAGGACAGGGTTTAGGAGAAATAACAAAAAGACAATTTATTAAGAGCTGTGATGGACAGGAAGTTATGGAGAGCCGTGATTGCCAACATCTTAAATGGACATGGCAGATAAAGAAAACAAAATTCTTTCTCTGAAAAAAAAACTTCCCGCTTGGCTAGCACACTGAATTGGTCTTAAAACTTAAAAACAACAATGAAATGTAGTTGGTTAACTTACAAAAACTATATTAACCTTTGCAGACAATAAAATGACAACAATATTGAAAGTTAACATTCCAGGAATTAACTTGTATATATCTGTTAACTATATCGGACAATGAATATCTATTATGTTTGATCACGAGCTGTTCTGAACTCTGTATATTTGCTTTAAGTTTGGTTTATTTTGTTTTACGTCATATCAATCTCAATGTGTTATTTAATACCAACAAGATTTTTATTGCTGGTAATTTTTTCCAAAAATGTATTGCTGGTAATATTTTTATTTTTCAAAGATATACTGCTGGTACTAAAACCTATTTTTATACTTTCATTATGTTCTGACCTCTTTTGGAGGGGTTAACTTTTTGTCCATAGCTGGGACCCTACAGGTGCCACCACTCCAGGTCAGAGGGGACCTGGAAACACCAGTAAATAACCTCCTGATCAGAAGCCTTGCTGCCGGATGTAGTTTATCATCTTACCCAGGAGGGTTTAATTTTTAATTTTGGGTGAAAATAAAGACAGAAATTGTCCAACAAAAAGAAATATCCAAATGTTGGACAATTTTTGTCTTTATTTTCACCCACAATTAAAGCAACCATACAAAGTTTAAAATGGATCATGATCAAATATAATCGATATTAGTTGTCTGTTATATATAACAATATATTTATAAATAATCATCTGCTGTCACATTACACTATTATTTACTTGTATGTAATGTAATGTTATGTATGTAATGTATAGCTGGCCACTCCTATTCAAGGATACCTGTCTATTAGGGTGGCTAAGCAATCCCTACTGCAGACGCTTGCTCAGGCACATTTGTGTTTGTTCAACACCCACAGAACACACCTGTGTTTTATACTGCAACTATGCTCAGCAGACCTTAGTTACAGTTTCTGTGAGAGAGCGTGTTATCTAGCATGATCAGCAATTTGAACAAGGCCAGCATGCTCAAGCCATGATGACTTGTAACTTTGTACTAGCACAGCTATCGATGGTACCCAAAGGTTCCGTCTGCCCAATTTCAATCACAAGGCTTGGGTCAACCCATGTTATGGTTTTCAGGCTCTTTCCAAAGGTGTCACTCATTGATATTGACCCCCTCTAGTCTGATAATATCAGGAAGTCTCTTTCCTGACAAATTGACTATGGTGAGATTCAAGTCGAGGTCTCATGGTCAGAATGTGAACATTCTAACCACTTGGCCATGTGCCTATATCTCTTTCTCTTTCTCTCTCTCTCTCTCTCTCTCTCTCTCTTTCTCTTTCTCTCTCTCTCTCTCTTCTCTCTTTCTCTCTCTCTCTCTTTCTCTCTTTCTCTCTCTCTTTCTCTTTCTCTCTCTCTTTCTCTTTTCTCTTCTCTCTCTTTCTCTCTCTCTTTCTCTTTCTCTCTTTCTCTCTCTCTTTCTCTCTCTCTCTTTCTCTCTCTTTCTTTCTCTTTCTCTTTCTCTCTCATATATATATATATATATATATATATATATATATGTGTAAATTTGTTTTTGTTTGCTTATTTCTAACTTAAAAAATTATATGCCCCAATTTTTATAAATTGGCCTATATAAAGCTTCTTTGTAGTAAATATATTTTAATTTAGATGTACATGATAGGTGTGAAAAGAAAGATAGAATGGACACTCTCTAGTGTTGACTGGTTACCAGTCCAGGAGACTGACTACTCTGATATCAAAACTGTGTGAGCATAGGTCAGTCCACTCCGCCCATTTAAAAAAACAAAAAAAAAACAAACTTGCTATTGAAATGATAACAATAACAATAGCATCCGTCTTTTGCCTGGTTCACACTCCTCCCCGGTCTTTTGCATAGGAGTGGTGGTTTATCCCTTGTTCACTCCTTAGAATTGAGTTTCAAGTTCCTTCTAAAGTTTTCTCGTTCTTTCTCACTCCCAGAGCTCCTTGCATCTTAGTGGCATTATCGTCTTGCTTGGGGTGAATTGATTAAAAAAACAAACAAAAAAAAAACAATAATAGCAACAATTATTGTTACAGTATTATATAAATACTAAAAGTAACAAGTAATACCATAAAATAATAGCAACAATAACAAATTAATGATAGCAACAATAATAGCAGCAATACCATAAATTAATGATAGCAACAATAATAGCAGCAATACCATAAAATTAATGATAGCAACAATAATAGCAACAATACCATAAAATCAATGATAGCAACAATAATAGCAACAATACCATAATATTAATGATAGCAACAATACCATAAAATCAATGATAGCAACAATAATAGCAACAATACCATAATATTAATGATAGCAACAATACCATAAAATCAATGATAGCAACAATAATAGCAACAATACCATAAAAATGATAGCAACAATAATAGCAACAATACCATAAAAATGATAGCAACAATAATAGCAACAATACCATAAAATTAATGATAGCAACAATACCATAAAAATAATAGCAACAATACCATAAAATTAATGATAGCAACAATGACAAAAATTTAATAGCAATAATCAGTGTCATCTATCGGGTTGTGAGCTTTTCAGCATCTTGTATTTTGGTTATTGCTATCTATCATATGTATATATATATATATATATATATTGTACACACACACCATGTCAATGATATGGTTTAGCACTAATTCAAGCTAATAGAAAACACAGATGTCATTAAAAGATTGTTTGTTTTCATCTAATCTTATTGTATCTATCATAGGTGGGGATTATTTGTCATCTATCTATCTATATATATATATATATATATATACACTGTAAGCAAATATATGCGGACACACCTGCTATAGCAATAATGTCAGAGAATTCTCAGTACGATTTGTGTTTTGACCCATAAACGCCTACACCCTAACATAAATTTCTCCCCCAGGAGAATAAAAAAAAAAAAATGCTGCAGATGGGTGGGGGCAGTAATTCAGCAGAAACAAAAAAACTTTGGTTCAGCCATAAACATTAAGCAGTCCCACCCTCCACCAACTCCGCGCTTTTCATTGACTGGACACTTGAAAATCCTACATTGTATCTCTATACTCATTCATGTCAGCGTGAAAACTGGGAAAAGTTCAGCTGCTTGCTTGCAAGGAGATGAAACGCAATAACAACTGCCACGGTAAGCAGTGAGGACACCAACCCAATCTCCAATATATTTTGTTTGTTTACGTTATTTACATTGTTTCAGACTGTTGTCCTCATCTTTTGTAGTGAAATAAAAACTGCAAATTACCTGGTCAAACCAAGCGACAGCATGTCACGTGTATTCTATGATGGAAAATGTGGCCAAAAAGAAAGTTAGTTACCGAGAAAAAGGTCATATATTCTGCATGATATACTGAAGACAGAATATCCGATACAGAAACAGGTCAGTTGCAGGAGTCGCCATAAAAGCATCTTGGACATGCTAATATTATGTGTCCTCTCCCACTTGTCAATAAATGAAAAAAAAATGTTCCTTTGATAAAAGCAGTTGGTGTTTTCAAATGGGGGAGAAAAAAATTTGTTTATTTTGCTACCATATTCATCGGTGCGGGTGTTATTGTTATAGTGGAACACACCTATTCTATAGTTAATAGACTCTCCCACCTATAATATGTAGGAGTAGTAAGAGTAACGTCAGTCAGTTGGTGAGTCAGTCGATATCGAACAACAGTCAAATACTAAAGTATCGGCGACCACAACTAGATGACTCTGCATTATACCTATTATAGCAAGTTCCTAACGTTTTGTACGTCGAACCTATTTTAGGACCGACTTAGTACAAATACAAGCCTCTACTGTGAAATCACTCCACAACAGTTATTTTTCTGACTGTTTACATAGATTGGGATTTGTGACGTAGGACCTGCGAATCAAGACTTCAACATTTCTTTCTGCCTTTATATTCGATTTAGGACTTACAATTTCTTTTCTTTGTTATGGAAGTAATCTGTGACATCAACTGCTGAACAGAAATTCAAGCACAAGGAAACTGACTGCATCTTTATTGCCATGTTCATGACATTTCAGCTGTTGTATGCTCTAGCCTTCTTCAGGTGATTGGAATTTTGAACCAAACTCTTTATTTTGTCCATGGGGGTAGATTGTTCTAGTTCCATGTGCCATGCCTCTCAGTTTCAGTTAATCCCCTTTAATAACTCAACTCTCCAAGTTTTTGTTCACCTTCGCTGTTGCCAAAGATTCAACTCGCAACTCTTTGGGTCAAGTTATTGAATCCAACCAACGCTTTTATCTACTGGGCCATGTGGCTCAAGGTTGGATCCAAGGGGGATAAGTGAGTCCTCAGGAAGAGGCATTGAACTAAAACAATCTACCCTGGTAGAGGAAATAAAGGGTTCAATTTGAAATTCCAATCACCTGAAGAATGCCAGAGTGTACAATGGTCGAAATGTCATGAACATGACAATTAAGATGAGGACAACAGTCTGAAGCATGTAAATGATGTATATTATTACAATACCTCATCTCAGAAATATAGACAGATATATTTGTTTGTTTATTTTGGGAATTCACTTTTATTGTCAAGGGTGAAAGCTGGGGCCAATTTTTGTTTCTTCTGACATCTCCAACTAACAGATCAGCATTTTCTCTCAAAGATGAGAGAACTTGCTCAGTCTCAGAGATTCTGACCCTGCAGCAACACCATCCTGATTGCAGTTAGAGAGGGAAAGGTTGGTGTAATATCAATATCAGTGTGACAGTTGTCGCATGGATTGGGTAAAAAAAAAAAAAAACTTGTCCTTGACCCATATGTATATGATGCTTCCCTCGTTAAAAATTACCTTATGTCACATATCCTCCCTCAGCAAGAAGGCTGGTTAAAAATAATAGGGAAAATTCTTTTCTCCTACCAACTCTGTTCATCTTTATAGCATAACCGGCTGGGCCCAAGGCAATGAGCTACACCAGCGTCCGGGCCCAAGGCAACGAGCTACACCAGCAGCCGTGCCTAAGATGATAAACAGTAATGGATTTTTGAAGAAAAAAATTTTGCCAATAATAAAAGTCTTGTCAGCATTAAATAACCCATTGATGTGTTGAGATGCCATAAGACAAACCAAACCAATCTATACCATAATGCATAGATAGCAACTCGAATCTTCAGAACTCCCAAGGACTAGTCTATCTCTGTTAATTGGTAGGACAAAACACTCTTAATCTGAAAAGGTTAATATAAGCCCTTTGTCACCTTTGTCTTCTCCGACTAATAGATCAGCCTTTTCACTCAACCAAGGAGAATTCTTTTCTCCTACCAACTCTCTGCCTATCTCTGTATCATAATGCATGGCTAGCAACTTTAATAGGCAGAACTACCACATGACAGCCTGTCCCTATTAATGGGTAGGCCAGAACACTTTTAGTCCAAACTACAACTGTTAATATAAGCCTGTGACTGGAAATCATCAATGTCCGTCTTGTTGTCACTTGTTCCCAGAAGTTTTGATTTATCTAATTATTTTTTTTTTTTTTTTTTTTTTTTGGTCAAGTGGATGGCCACTTTGAAGACTCCTATTTCACACGCTTTATTGCTCGTCATAAAGCCTGAAACATTTGTCCCATTGATAATGTCACAATACAAAGTTCTGATTTATTCCAGAAAAGTGTCTGGATTTTCATATCCAGACAGATTTGAAATGCTAAGAGGCCATGTATAATCAGAGACACATTGATGAAGATCATGTTTGTGAAGAAAAACTTTGACAATCAATATAGAATTAAGATTTGGTAAAATGAACAAATTCAAATCATAGTGAACATGTTATTAAGACATAATCTATGCAAGACAGTAAAGCCACTAAGACACAGGGCAGTTACTGAGCATGAAAGAATAACAAAGAGGAACATATTAAGGATTGAGAACAATAGAAGAATAATCAAGAAGACAGTAGATAACGATTGGCATTGCATTTAAATTTTTGATGATCAAAGTTAAGCGGAAGCTGGAAATGAGTTCCACAAATGAGAAGTGCGAGAAAAAAACTTTTAGCATAGAACTTTGTTATATCTAGCCATTTCAACTTTCTTCTCGTTATTCTAACTCTGTCTTCCATTCTCCCTTTCTCTCGGTTTATATTTCATTTATTTTTTCCTGCTTGGAATTAATGTTTAAACAACTCGCAGCCTCAATGTCACGCCAAAACATTCTTACAATTTAAAAATATTTTGGGTTTTAAATAACCTGTAAAAGTTTGATAAACTATAAAAAAAAGAAATCAATCTGAACAATCTAAAATACTTTAATTCATTTGTGAATATTATTATATTTTAATATCTTAAGTTGTTTTTTTTCCACGGCATGCAGCCATTAACGACATCATCAAAAGAGGTTTGGATGCAGCTGGGTTCCCTTCCCAAATCGAACCCATAGGCCTCGACCACGGTGATAGAAAGCGGCCGGATGGCATCACCATTTTCCCTTTTAAAATGGGGAAGTCGTTGATTTGGGATGCAACCTGTGCAGATACATTTTCGCCCAGTAATTTGATCAGGTCCGTGGTTGAGCCAGGGTTCGTCGCCCGGGACGCAGGGATGAAAAAAAATAGTTAAATATTCTTCTCTTGCTGATAGATTTTTTTTTACTCCTGTGGCAGTGGAGACTTCAGGGGTTATTGGCCCTCGTTCGATGTCATTCCTTTGGAGGATTGGCGTGATTGTGTCTCATTCCCATTAATACAGTAGTGAATACTGTATGTGTGGGTCTGCAGTCCGAGATTCGTCTTCAGCTGGGCTGGTTAAGCTCTCTGCCTTCAAGCAGGGAGCATCCTCAGATGGGGCTATGTCAAAGAGCATTGTCTTGTCTCAGGGAAATACCTACCCAACCTTTACAGGGAATTTTTGCCTGAGCCTATGGGCTTGGGAACCCCACATTAATATCACCCTTGTGCAACACCTGACTCAGTGGAGAAGTTGGTAGATACCATCTATGGTCAGCAGTTGGAGATTCATTATGGAATTCACTTGACTCACTTCTAGCAGTTGACTACTAATTCTATGCTCTGCTGGCAAATCTTATGTGTTGTTCTTGTCCTAAGTATTATCATTCATTACCAACCTTCATGTGATTATTCTATTCAGTAAACTTCCTTAGGTTACAACAACTTTGAGCTTCAAAAATGTAAATGCAATGTCAATTGCTATCTTCTATCTTAATTCCTGTTCTTTTATTGTTCTCTCTCCTTAATAAATATTTCAACGTTTTTCACAAGGTAAGTTTCGACAAAATGAAACAATATTTTGTCGAAACTGTCAGCTCAAATTGCTCTCACTTCAACTATTCTTCTTATTTTCTTACATGAAAATTGACTGAAATAATAAAATAAACTTAGTATATTTTTAGTTGTTCAAAATTTGCTTGTTTGTTTGTCCATAAAAAATTAAAATGAAACTTTTATAAAGTATCGTATTTTGAATAATTTAAATGTCGCCTTTTGAAGTTAAATTTTGATTTTATTTGAAAGATAAAAGCCTAGAGCTAATTTATAAACAGGAAAAATAAATAAAGTAAACGATTTAACTTTGCCAGTCAGTCATCGGGTCTCCAATGTTGATGTCAAATGAATATAAATTTTTAAAAATCACGTAAAAATTTTCTTTCATTTCAAAATAAATTCGTAAAATTAGGGAATGCTTGTGTAAAATTATTTTTTGCTTAAAACATAGTAAAAAAACAATGATTATTTCTAATAACCTTTGTCAGATGATATTGCACAAGTGGAATCAACATTAATATTCAAATGAGACGTTGATGTAATGCCAGTTTCAAATTTTTGTGATGTTGGATGGCTTCGCTTGTCACTTTTCTATGTCAACTAAAGCTCATTATCACTTTTAAAAATGCTCGTTGTAGTCAAGACTCCTTAGATGCCAGTAGTAATAATAGTAACGCCTTCCAATAATATCCACACTAGTAATACTTGTTCAAGTAGTAATTGTCAAATAGTATAATGATCAGCAGAGAATCGTAATCCGTATAGTAATAGTGGATAGACAAGAAGAGTGAACAGTGATCCTTATGCTACTTCATATTTATTCACTTCCTTTATGACCACATGATCTACTTAATAATGCAATTGCCTGTGTTACTCACTGGCGATCTAGTTTCAACCCACAGAGTTGGCGACCACACTTACTCTTATACAAAACAAATGATGGCTGAATATGGCATGTTCAAGAACAGACAGCACCCAATTGACCTTACTATACTGTGCAGTCGACAAAATCGAAAACACATGCACAAAATTAAAAAAAATAAAATTGTATTGACCACCTGATAGATTATTTAACCACTATTCTTTTAAAAAAAAGTATAAAAATTACCCTATTCTTTTAGTCCTTTTTTTTTTTTTTTTTTTATGAAGCACATGATCTTTTCATGTGTCTCTGAGCATAACCATCTTTGCATCTTTTAAAGGGCACTAATTTCAGAGATTATTTGCATTTAAGACACTTCCCTCCTGTTTTTAACCATCTTTGCATACAATATCTTGGATATGGATAATAATAGCATTTCTATTCAATAGCATTGGCTGTATTTAGGTTTGGTGTACTTAACATATTTTTCATTTCAACTGTAGTTATATATATATATATATATATATATATATATATATATATATATATATATATATATATATATTTACACACAATCTTATACTTGTGTGTGTATATATATATATATATATATATATATATATACACACACCAATCCTATACTTGTGTGTGTATATATATATAATATATATATATATATATATATATACACAAGTATAGGATTGGTGTATACGGGAATAAATTACAATAACCAACAATTACTATTCTTAAGAGTGCTCCATACATAGTAGAGCAGATATAATTATTTATTTAAAAATTATAACATAAATATGTTATAGCCATTTTGTTTCAACACCTCCTGTGTCTTATTGGAGGTGTTGAAACAAAATGGCTATTTTTGTAGTGATTTTATAACATATTTATGTTATAATTTTTATATATATATATATAAGTGAGCATAGAAGTCAACACTTAGAGGCGACAGTCTGTTTCATGCTATATGCAATCGTCAGGCCACGTGATGCTGTTATTTTTATCGGCTATTTATACATATACGGGTCAGTGGCATTGTGGGGTAATCTATTATTATGGTTATCAGCCTTATTGCATATAGCATGAAACAGACTGTCGCCTCTAAGTGTTGACTTCTATGTTCACTTTTATATTACATAATGCTCTATCTCTGATATTGAGCACTTTATCCAATAAATATATTGAACTCTTTTTTAAGACTATATTTCTTCATATATATATATATATATATATATATATATATATATATATATATATATATATATATATATATATTATATATATGTGATGTCATTGTGATGTCATTTGTTGACATTTGATACGCCATGAGCAGATATGAATGTACATGAGAGAGTCATGGAAGATTGTAGTTTAAAGACAGTAAAATTGACCTTGCTAACCGAACACTCCTCTGTGGCCCAATCGGTTAAAGGCATGTCAGGCTATATGATGGTTCCGTATAGGATACAGGTTCAAATCCTGTCAGAGGATGAATATTTTCTATGAAAATTTCTCGGACATTCAGGCAGGTAAATGTTGTTTAATACTGTTTATTATAAACAGAGCATTTACTTAAATATTTGTATCTATAAAATGAATGTATAAACATATATCTTGACTTCAGTCCCTTTCTTACTCTCATAATAAGTCTTCCTTGTGCCTTTTTCTCTGAAGTTTTAATAAGAGTGAAACATATTAGGTAAACATTTCCAATTTGCTCTTTAATTGTCGGATTCCAATCGATATTTGGTTTATAGTTAATCCCAAACTTATTCTCCAGAATATAAATGTATAGATCCTACCACAAAGTGAGGGATCAGTTTATATATTGATTGTAATAGCGAATCAGTCCCCCATCTTTATATCCACACTATAAGTTTTACCTCTCAAAATCCCCCACCTCCCCAGGTTAATTAGTAAGATTTATATCACTAATTAATTATCTCGGAAAAAAAAATCTAGAAATATTTTCTGGCTTTAAATAACCAGCAAATGGTTAAACCAAAGAAAACAAATCAATTAAGCAGGGTATTAAGTGATGGGTCATATACCCGAGTTGATCTTGAAGAATCATTCATCGTCACTAGAAAGAATTTGGTGTTAGTTGGATGATGACGAAAAATTTATAGCTTAGCTTTGGAGGTATTGAAAATTACAGGTCAGAGCAAGATCAGATGAGAGACCAGCCACCATGCTCTGGTTGCCAAGATGCTTGGAGGTACCCCAGTCATAAGGCAGAGGAGGGTAATTCTGCCATATTGCTCCCCGGGCTTCTGATGCCTGTATATCTAGTTAACCTAAAGCAGGGCTTCTTAACCTGCTGTTAATGGACCCCTAGTGGTCCAGAGATGGGTTTCAGGAGGTCCATTATTATCAGATAAAAATTAACATTTATATTTGCTATACTGCTCTTGTTGCATCTAACGCTTTTCAATGGGAAGTTTGGGTTGATTTTTTTTGCAGCATAACAAACTCAATGGGTTATTTAATGCTGACAAGAATTTTATTTCTGGTAATTTTTTTTTTTTTCCTTCCAAAAAATGTATTGCTGTTAATGTTGTTTTTTCAAAAATATATGGCTGGTAATAATTTTTATCTTAAAAAAATTAATTGCTGGTAATATTCTTTTTTTCTTGAAATATTCATTGCTAGTAATATTCTTTTTTTTTTCTTTTTTTTTTTTCTTGAAATATTCATTGCTAGTAATATTTTTTTTTTTTTTTTTTTTTTTTTTTCTTGAAATATTCATTGCTAGTAATATTCTTTTTTTTTTCTTTTTTTTTTCTTGAAATATTCATTGCTGGTAATATTCTTTTTTTCTTTTTTTTTTTTTTTTCTTGAAATATTCATTGCTGGTAATATTCTTTTTTTTTTCTTGAAATATTCATTACTGGTAATAATTTTTTACAAAGATGTATTACTGGTATTAAGATATATTTTTACACTTTCATAGTGTTTGACTACAGTTTTGGGGTTAACTATTTGCCCAGAGCAAGAACCCTAATAGGTGCTACCACCCCAGGTATTGGTAGAACTGAGAACACCAGCAATTAAGAGGTTGTTCCACATTCCTCAAAACCTCTTGATCAGAGGCCTTGTTGCCAGATGTAGTCCATTGTTTTGCTCCAATGGAAAGAAATAATAGAAAATACATCCTGTCATTGCTTGAAATCAAATGCTCTCAGCCGCTACTTATAGTGCCGACTGCTAGGCATCTCTTGGCTTGCAGGTGGGTCACTGTTTACCATTTAAACGCGTGTCATCATTCTCTGCATGTCTGCCATCTTTTGTCACTCTACAGGAGCAAGTGATAATCCCCATTTTCCTCGGTTTATCTCAGCTTGATTATCTTCTCATATTAAGAGGATTAATTGGCCACAATTTCTTTCGAGCATGACTGGCTAAAAAGTGAACATGTGTGTGCATGAAGGTGCAGTATGCAGAAATGCACATGCAAGTGTTGTGAAAAGCCAATCAGACTGAATATCTGCTTGTCTATAAAGGGCTAGTTCTTATAGGGGTCCATGTCTCAAAAAAAAAGTTATGAACCACTGCTCAGTTAAGCACTCAGTTTTAATGACCTTATACCAGACTAAACCAAGTTTAGTAGATATCTACTTAAGTTGCTTCACATAGTGATGGCATGCAAACTAAACTCACAGACCATTGATAGTGGGTTTAATTCAAAGTGTTTGTCAGTCTAGCCAAACTATATTTGGGCACTCGTATACTGCAATGACTCTCCTAGTCTTGCTAGACAATTGGTATCATGTTGATGATGTTCTTCGGGTGAATAGACAAACATGGCTCTCCACAACTTTCTTTTAATGTCTTTAAATTGCCATGACTTGTTGGGAAAGATAGTGGATTGCTTTCCTTTGCCTTTATGGGTTTGATTCAATCGTCTTTCTTCTAGACCAGCTGCGGTTTACAGCCTTACAATGTTGAAAGACTGATTCTCATTCAGTCACTGAAGTTAAGCAACATTGAACCTGGTCAGTGCCTAGATGGGTGATGGCTTCATTATTTTCTCATATACTGGTAAGGATTAATTGACTACAATTTCTTTCAAGCATGACTGGCTAAAAAGTGAGGCGTGTGCATAAGGATCCAGTCTGAAGAAATGCGTGTACAAGTGTTCTAAAAAAAACGTTCAGACTGTGAATACCTGCTTGTCTGTCTATGACGGTCTAGTTCTTATAGGGGTCCATATCCGTGGCTCAAATAGAGGTTAAGAACCACTGGTCTAAAGGCAATTTCAAGCCAAATCCTTTATTTAGTCTATGGGAATATTCTCTCATCTTGTGGTCATGTCTATGGGTATCTTGTTTCGATTGTCTTGTCAAAAAGACAGTCCCTCTTCTTTGGGAGGGTTTTGGAGCCATTACTCATCACCTAAGGCATGTCCAAAAAGGAAGAAGTGCTTTATGGGTCTCTAGTAATAATTCCTATAAACCCACCTTAAACTGGCACTGTGTCACATTTGGTAGTGACATGGGGTCACTGGAAAATCCACAAATTAACACACCAAGAATAACTCAGAAAAAAGATTTTCAGACTCTTTTGGTCTGTTCTGCCTCAGCCCATCATATTCAAATGAACTTGCATCAATAGCTTATTACTCCTTTCAATTGCTGAAAAATACTTTGAGAGGGAAAACTTTGTCATGTGAGAACATAATTGTGCTCAAAAGATATCAAAGAGCTGGCTAATGGTTAACAAGAAGTCATCATTACCAGTAATGCAAGAAATGACATTAACTAAAATGAAATTGTACCTTACTTATTTGATAATGAAATTGATGAGAGAAAATGTAAATTAATTATGAGTCAGTCCAATAATTTAAATTAGATTTTGAGTGGTCCTCAATAAAACTTAGTATGTCACATATAAGGGCAATTATATGTAGAATTATTATTTTGTATAAGGGATTCACTATAGAAATGCATTGTAAATGAGGAAGAAAGGGATTGTCAGTGGTCAGGAATGAAGGCAAGCATTAATGGCAGAATATGGCTCTTATATGTAGAATTATTATTTTGTATAAGGGATTCACTATAGAAATGCATTGTAAATGAGAAAGAAAGGGATTGTCAGTGGTCAGGAACGAAGGCAAGCATTAATGGCAGAATAGGGCTATTATATGTAGAATTATTATTTTGTATAAGGGATTCACTATAGAAATGCATTGTAAATGAGAAAGAAAGGGATTGTCAGTGGTCAGGAATGAAGGCAAGCATTACTGGCAGAATAGGGCTATTATATGTATGCTGCATTTAATATTTGTTCATTTCAAGAGTATGTTATAATTGTCTATAGCTTACATACCCCAATACAAATAAACCTATTCCAGATACCTGTCTCTTTCTGTAGATTCAGCTATTTTTTTTTTTTTATTTTTTTATTTTTTTTTTTTTTTTGTCATTCAACTAAAAACTAAAACACTCCTAATTGGTCCATTTGAGAAAAAAAAACCTTGCATTGTCTTTTGCCGACAACTTCAGAACAAAGCAAGCTTGAGGTTCATAAACAATTTACCAGCCTCCCCGTGTTCCACACTTGTCAACAGGGAGTGGGGAAACTCTTTATTCCATTGTATAGGTGAATGCTTCATTTGCACAATAGACAAGGAAGAAGAAGAAGCAGCTTTCCTTTTGTTTGTTGCAAGGGAAAAATGGCAAACAAACAATTCAAAAACATTGAGTTTTCAACAAAGAAGTTACAGATGACCATGACATTAGTAAATGTCACAATGACATCTTCCTATATTCTGGCACTCTTTGTATGACAATGACATCACCGTACTTGACAGCCTTGTTCCAAAGGCAACAAACAGAAGACTATTGGCATCAGGTGTGGGAGATTTAATACACTCCAAAGCGGTTAGAGTAACAGAATATATGAGTTAATTGATGTGACCGGAGAACAAGGAGGTAAATAACACAACTATAAAATAATTCTACATGTAATAGCCCTATTTGGGCACCCAAGGTGGTGTAATGGTTAGCAGGCTTGTCTTGCTAGAAAAATGATGACTGAATAGTGAGTTCGATCCTCACTGGGTGCCCCATACTTTTGGCTTTGTGTCGCATCTAAGCTACACTTGGAATATCACTATAATAGCCCTATTCTGCCATTTAATGCTTTCCTTCATTCCTGACCATTGACAATCCCTTTCTTCCTCATTTACAATGCATTTCTATAGTAAAACACTGCTACAAAATAATAATTCTACATATAATAACCTTATTGTTCCATTAATGCTTGCCTTCATTCCTGACCATTGACAATCCCTTTCTTCTTCATTTACAATGCATTTCTATAATGAAACACTACTACAAAATAATAATTTATGGCAGAATAGGGCTATTATATGTAGAATTATTATTTCGTAGCAGTGTTTCACTGTAGATCTAGCACAAAAACAAACTGATGGATACCTGATTCCTGGGATTCCAATACTGTAACAGCACCTCCCTTATTGCACCAATGTGATCAGTGACATATCAATGCCAGTGCAATGGTGGTTACAAGGACTAGCCAATTTTGGGCTTTTAGCACTGATACAAATGCTTTGGCTCTCCACTTTAAACTGGCCTTGTGCCACATCCCATCACTGTGTGGGTGATGGTGTTCACAAGTGAATAACTAGTTGTAGACCAATCGTGAATGTTTGTGAGGGAATGAAGTAACTTGATGACATTTTGAAAAATTCTATTTGTACTTTTACAGTAAAGTGCATAATTCTCAGAGCTCCATAATAACCTTGTGCCAGACAGTCTTTGAGATTTGTTTACATCATGTTGTGTTCTTAATATTTGTTGTGTCACTCGATAAATCATTAGCAGTGAAGAAGTTTTCAGATGTATTTGTTCACCAAGAAAATTGGCTTGCCATCACACAAGGGGTGCTTAGAAGTTTCAAGCCGGAACCAATTTTCAAAGTCTAACAAAAATAACTTCTAGAAGGAGGGAGGTGTTCTTAATCAGGATCATCACGCCCTTTTTAATATTTTCACTGTATAGCTAATTATTAAAATGAATGAAAGTTTTTGAATGTTATTTATTTTTTTAATAAATCCTTTTCTTTCAAAAAGACTGCCTCCAGCCAAAATAACCCTGCCCAAGCGATTGCGTGGAGATTCAAATAAAACAATATTTACTCTCCTCCCACAAAAAAATGAGTGCATGCTTACACTCAAATATAAATGACTAATATTTACCTAACTGTTGGGCACTTCATCATGGTGTAATTGTTAACAAGCTGGACTCTCTAGCTCAATTATGACTGGTGTCTTTGAGCCACACTGGGTGGCACATACTTTTAGGCCTTGTACCACAACTAAGCTTTGCTTAATAAATCACTAATATTTACCTATCCCTGAACAAAGCAAATGCTTATAGACTCGAATCAGAACAATTCACATTTACTTAACTATCGAGCACTTTGACATAATGTGATAGCTAGCAAACTTGTCTTACTAGATAAATTGCTATTTGGACATTTGACCGAACATGTGATGGTGTACTTACATGTATATCACACTCTATATTGTAATGTGCTACATATATTTATTTACTGTATTAAGTTATAATTTTATTTTTACTTTTGACAGGCTTTTTAAAAATCTATTCTGTATATATTATATTTTACTTCAAATATTACTGTAAGATAAGTATTTTGAGAAAAAGTACATTTTGATACAGCAAAAATCTTAAGCTTTTACGATATGAATGATCTTTCAATTTTACTTTTAAGGATCATTATCTTAAAGGGATGAAC
This sequence comes from Acanthosepion pharaonis, assembly GCA_903632075.3. Lineage (NCBI taxonomy): Eukaryota > Metazoa > Mollusca > Cephalopoda > Sepiida > Sepiidae > Acanthosepion > Acanthosepion pharaonis. The sequence continues at coordinate 72,690 of CAHIKZ030000346.1, forward strand.
TAGCTTTTATCTTACTATTAAATATGAGTTTAAATAATTAGGTGCTACTTTTTACCAAAATACACTCAAATATTTTTAAAAACACTAATTTCAATAAACAGATATCAAAATAAAAAAACTTAATTTTAGATTTAGTAATTTAATCCCTTGAAATTAGTCCTTTTCTACTTTATAATACTGCTAATTAAAATACTTAAAGTGTTGCTTGTTACTATTTTTACTTGTATTTTTTTGGCAAAATGTCCGTCTGTCGAAATGTCTCTCGGCCAAGTGTCCGTCTGTCCTGATGACTCTCGGCCAAGTATTCGACCAGAAGATAAATTATGACAGTAGTTTTGATCCACTTGGTGCTTCATACTTTTAATCTTGTGACACATCTAAGTTTTGCTTAGTAAATCACTAATATTTATCTAACCCAGAACCAAATAAATAGCAATGGGGATCAGTGGTAAACAACTAACCTTTGCCTGGACCAAGTAATTGCCTCCAGACTTATAAATTTAATTTTGATTTTAAATTGTTCAACAAAGGTTGACACGTTGTATACTCAACCAATTAAAATCTTTTCCTTGCTGCAACGGTTTTTGCATAACAAGAATTTTTATGTAATATCTTAGGCTTTATTTATTCACCAGCAAATTAAGGAAATTGGTTGATTACATCCGAAGGTGTGCTTAAAAATCCTAGGCTTGGCTAACTACTAGATATCTTTATTTCAATGACCGAACATCAGTAATGTGGCAGGGAAGAGTTATAAAAAAAAAAAAAAATAAATATGTACTTGAGTCTATTGCATTGGCCAAAAAGTTTGTTTGCTTATTAAGTATAAAATTTACTTAATAAACCGAATGAATTTAGTAGCCAACTCGATATATACCAAACTAGCAGTAGAGCCCGGTGTTGCCCGGGGATATAACAGTAAGATAGATCAAGTATCCACCATCATAAAGACTGAAAAATAAAATTGACAAAGATTATTGTTTAAGGTTGATGGACACACATGTCTTAATTAGTTTTTTTTTTTACGAATTGGTCAAACCCAAACTCAAACAAAAACATTGCTTTCAATCGTTATGAATCTCCCGATTGAATAGAATTTTATTATAAATAATTGTCTTGTAAATGGAATTTTTAAAGCATTCTGAATGTTAAAAATAAAGAAAAAAGTGTGCAAGAGAATAAGATACATTACCTGCCAAAAAAAAAAAAAAGTTTTATCAGCTGAAAAATATAGGAAATCCACTCCCATATTTAAAGGAACCCACACACACAAACAACCCGATGTGAGTTGTCCTTCTTCCATTTTCACAATGGCTCTTAATCGTGTTTTCAAATTGATTTTGTGCAAAAACAATTATATTTTTCCCATTTTTGGCACTGTTAGAACCACCACAAGGTAATTTTATGTAGTCCCGTGAAGTTTTGTTGAAATCAGTTGAAAAATGTAGGAAATCCGATCCAATATATAAACGTTACACACACACACACACGCACACACACAATCTGCGTTTTATAATAAGTAAGATGTGTGTGACGTTCACTGTGAATGCACAGGTTTTGTGCCTCTTTATAGCCAAATGATAGAAAAAAAAAATTTTTTGCACAAGAAATACTTATTTTTTAATGTGATTAGTGCATTTATTAGTTTCCTAATGTTTCAACATGGCTGGTGCTAACCTCTATGAGAGCAACCCATTATGCCTTCTTGGTCTCCTTTTGGTTTTAATTTTACGCCAGCACAAATTTGATTGATGGCATTCAATCAATTGTTAAGACCTACTGCTAGGGAAGTTGGTTTGCTATGTCGTGGCTTAGGGCCATATCACATTGAAACACTAGTTCCTGTACAATCAGTGAAGTTAAGCAACATCTAGCCTGGTCAGTACCTAGATGGGAATACCAGGTGCTGTAAACTTGGATATGCAGGTGGTGTAATGGATAACGACTCGGAATTGTTAATCAAAGAACCAAGTTCCAATTCCAGTTGAATTCATTTTGTTCAAATATCTTTGGAAAAGGTATGATTCCACCTCCCCACACCATTTCCATTGGTTATTCAGGAAGGCTCGTATTAGTAAATCATTATCTTTTAAAAAAAAAAAAAAAAAAAGTTGATGGTTGCATTCAAGTACCTCTTGCACACACACACACACATTGTGTGTGTTAGTTTAAAACTTTAGAGAAGACAAACTGAATAAAACAGACTATCAGGAAATAGTACTTAGTCCATACATTTGACAGATTTCATCATTATCAAAGTAAGTGAATAATAAACTAAGCAAAATGTTGTGTAGTTATATGGAATTCAAAAATTTTTGATTTGTTTATTTTATTCAATTTGTCTTCACTACAGATTTATTCTGAGGACTGTAACACGTTATTTATATAGAAAACAAAAAAATAAACTTAGTCCAAAAAAAAAAAAAGAGGAAGTTACTAATATGCAAGAAGAGGCTTACACATGAGCGTCTTTTTAAAATTTTTGAATTTCATGTAACTACACAACATTTTGCTTTTGTTTATCATCACTTGCCTTCGTAAAGTCAAATGACGAAACACGTTGGCAAAGGCTAAGTGCTATTTTTACATGTATGTAATCCACATACAAACCTGTTTCACTGTATCGCAGCTCCTCAGTGTAGCTAGATGTCTGTTTGCTTCAAGCCAGGATCAAAACTCAACCAATTTGGATTCAACCCTAAACCTAGTAGGTTGATCAGTTTAGGGTTATTTCAGGAAGTTAACACCTCAAAAACAAAACTGCTCTCTATTAATCACCACAGAGATCCTTCCCTGCCACCCATTAGTACGTCTGATGCTCAACTTCTCTAGAGCACCTCTCTGCAACTGCTCGGTCTTGCATTGACTGCTGACCCGAGATGGAACAAATATATTGAGTCAATTGCTTTGTGCCGCGCCAGGAAATTTTTCTCCCCGGAATCGATCCTTCAAATCTGCAAATCAAACATTTGCCCTTGCATGGAGTATTGCTGCCATATATGGTCTGGAGCCCCTTCTGTTTGCCTCAGGGTTCTTGATAAGATCCAGAGACGGATATGCAATGTAATTGGCCCTGATCTGGCATCTCGTCTGCAGTTGCTCTCTCACAGACGTTTCGTTGCCTCTCTGTCTTTTTTACAAATACTTTCATGGTAATTGCTCCGATGAGCTGCTTTCGCTGGTTCCTAGACTCCATGAATTCAAGCGTCCAACGAGGCTGGCATCCCGCTCTCACCCTTTCACTGTTAAAACTGTTAAATGTAGCTGTCTCTTCTACTCCAATAGCTTCATATCTCGCACCTCTCGCTTGTGGAACTCCCTTCCCTATTCCAATTTCCCTGACAGCTATAATCTTCAGCTATTCAAATGTAATGTCAATTGACATCCCCAGTTGCCTTGATCTATCCACTATCCTTCTCCTCATACTTTCCTCTATCACGCCTATCTGTTCCTCGCTCCAAATCCTCTGTAACCCCTTGCGTGCTAGTGGCTTTCCGCCTTTCTAGGGGTGAAATGCGTAAAAAAAAAAAAAAAGTATTATGTTCTTTCTGATTTATGTTAATATTTCTAATAGCTCATCTAATTTGTTCATTGATGATGTATTAATGAATTTGAATTAAATAACATTAAACAATGTAAAAAAAAAAAAATTTTTTAATGGAGGAGTTTTTGTGCATTAAATTTTGTATTATAGCTTTTTTGTAATAGTCAGAGTATTCACTTTGAGTGCACATGTTTATACAAGTTGTTTTTTTTTTTTTTATGGGAAAGTAGTAAATGTATTATCATTAGTGTCTATCAATAAATCAAGAAAAGTGATTTTCTTAAGTTCATACGTGAAGTTAAGAACAGATTTTTTTTTTTTTTGCAGTTAATGTATTTTTAACTAAGAGTCCTTGACGTATCTTAAGTAGATGGAAAGCATTTTAGTGGCATTATTTTATCTTCAAGGCTATCCGAGTAGAAGTTACTCAATGTTGGTGCCAGAACTGAACCCATGGAAACTCTATCACATTGTAGTGATTTTCCAAGCGTACCTTAGATGTAGCCCAAGGCCAAAAGTATGGGGCACCCAATGAGGATCGAACTCATTCACTCGTAACTGTTTTAGTGAGACAAGCTTGCTAACCACACCAAGGTGCCCATTAATGATTTTCTAAGCGTAGTTTAGATGTGGCACAAGGCCAAAAGTATGGAGCACCAAGTGAGGATCGAACTCGCTATTCAGTCGTAACTGTTTTAGCAAGACAAGCTTGTTAACCATTACACCATGCCGAAGTGCCCATTAATGATTTTCTAAGTGTAGATGTGGCACAAGGCTGAAAGTAAGGGACACCCAGTGAGGATTGAACTCATTACTCAGTCATAATTGTTCTAGTGAGACAAGCTTGCTAACCATTACACCACCTCAAGGTACCGACGCCATCACATTGTATGTAGATATTATATTTGTGCTCATAGAAGGGAACCTCTGTCGGACAAGTCAAAAGTATTTTTCATAATATATGAGGTTTAATTTTTAGTTGAGAGAGAGATCGATTATTGTAAATATTATTTATAATTATATCAATCATTTCTCCAACTGGGACATTGGTAAATAAACTTTCAACATCAAGTGAGGCTATGGTTTCATTATTAGATTTTCATGTTTTTAAGACTTGGATTAGTTCATGGGTTGATTTACTATCATATTTACAAGGTACGTATGGTGCAATGATTGTTCTAGTTAATTGGTAAACTGGAGTGGGGATTTGGAATATGATGGGCTGGAGAGGGAAGTTAGACTTCTGTATTTTGATACAGTATTATCAAGACGTCAAGCACTTTATTTGTCAGATACAAGCTCTATTGCAGAATATGTAAAAACACATTCCTGTCCACCTTTGCAACACAAGAAAATACTTATTAACAACACCAATATACTACGCCAAGAAAATAATAAAAGAAAAGCTTCAAATTCTTGAGGCCCTCTATATCAAAATCAACCAACCAACACTCAACAAAATTTATTACAAATATAACAATAACATATTAAAATGCAAATGACATGTAATGCTATTTTACATTTTTACTAATTTCTGGTCAGCTCTCTTACATTGAAATGCTTGTCTTGCCAAAAATTCTATAACTACAATGGACAAATTTAAAAAATAACTACAAGAAAGTGTGTGTGAGTTTTTAAAAATCCCCATTACAATGGATTGCAGATTTTATCGCAGTTACAATAAGTCTGAATTCATAATTTACCCCTGAAGATGATCTTGGAAAATGTCAAAAGTACTTAGGTTATCAAAAAGTATGGTGCCTTCCTTGATAAATTTCATCTTAATCTCAAGTAACTGATTTGAGAAATGGAGAGGATCAGTATAAAAATAAACGCAATATGTTTATATTATTCAATGAAATATGTTTGAATGACGATATGCTGCCTAAATATATTATATATATATATATATATATATATATATATATATATATATATATATACACACACACTCACTATTTATTTATTTTTATGGATATGAGCTTGTAACCCTGGATCTCATGATTTTGGAATCATCAAACATGACCTTGTCTGATGATCACAAAAGTGTGAAACCCAGGATTACAAACTCTGATCTTTTGATCAATTTTGTTGATCAATTGAATATGTTAGCTCTATCACAAATATTGAGCACTTTCCACTAAGTACCATACACACACACACACACACACTTGTTGGCAACGCCACAAAAATAATAAAGAAAAACTTCAAATTGTCAAGGCCCTTTGTGTCAAAATCAATCAACCATCACTTAACAAAATGACTATTATAGCAACAAAATATTAAAGTACATATAATATTTAATGCCATTTTAAATTTCTGGTCAGCATTCTTATATTTAAATGCTTGTTTTGCAAAATATTTCATAACTAGAACAGATAGATTTTAAAAATAATTATAACACCATGCATTTCATACGCATTTTTAAAAATCACTATCATAAGGAAATGCTGATTTTTATCGCATTTGCAATAAGTTTTTCTTTGTAATGTACCCTTGAACCAGATCTTGGAAAAGGTCAAATGTACTTGAGTTGACAAAAGCTATGGTGCATTTTCTGGATAAATTTTATCTTAACATCAAAAATCTGATTAGAGAACTGGAAAGGATTAGTATAGAAATAAATACACAATATGTGTATATTATTCAATGAAATGTTTTTCAATAAGGAATTTCTGCATATATATATATATATATATATATATATATATATATATATATATATATATATATATATATTTATTTCAGTTTTATTGAGCCAATCTCATGTGGAAACACCTGACAGGCATTTATTCATATTTATATCTTCATCAGAGCATGAAGGTAAGTTGAAAATCAGGTTGTACCTTTTTTTTTTTTTTTAGAGTGAGATATTTACTAAGATTAGCTTGGCACAAGGCCATAATGGGCATCAGATAGTAATGTGTATTTGTAATTGTGCGTTAGACATTCACATATGCATTTACAAATATGCATTACCATTTGATGCCCACTTATACATACAAGAATCTTCACAAACTTAGACACATATAGAATTATCTAGTTTCAATGCATGTTATCCAAACAAAATTGAAAAGACCAGTTTTCCTTTTTCTACAAAATTTCATCATTGCTCACGCATTCAGTCCATGTCATGCTCAGCATCCTTCTGTAGAGCCACATTTGTTTTGCTTAAAGTCTCCTCTTCATCTGGGAGGAAATTATCATCATTCACTACCATTCAAACCACATAATCCAAACTTTCCTGATCAAGAATATGTCAGTTGTTTGATAGGCTCCCTACTCACCTGATTTGGCTCTTCCCCAATCTGAAAACCACACTGAAAGAGAAGCGATTTGTGTCGCAAGAGGAAATTATGAGAAAAGAAACAACAAAGCTCTCTAGTATGCCAGAGGAGACATTCCAGAGGTGTTACCAGCATTGGTATAATTGCTGGTATAAACTCCTAAGCAGGTATTTTGAAGGCGAAATGTACAAAATTGATCTTATTTTATGTCAGATACATTTTGAACACACCTCATAATTTGAATGAAGTTTTAGAATCTGTATCAAATCAGTTTTGCAATACTAAATATCATTTTCTTTGAATTGGAGTTTTGTTTTAGAAAGTTTCCATGAAAATAAGTGGGTGGGGTTTGCAATAAGGGAGGAATTTTATTTATTTATTTATTTATTTTTATTTTTTTTAAGATTATTAATGGCAGAGTAGAGTTATTACAAAGCCGAGAGTATTTTATTGTCAACAGCTTTTGTGAAGCGTAACAAATGGAAAGGGTTGCTAGCTTAATAAGAGGGTGGGAAGAGAGAATTGGACTCTTTGTTTATGAGAACATTGATGGGAATTCGGTTAAAAACTTTCAAAATAAATAAATTCAACACTTCTGTGTGTGTGAGAGAGAGAGAAATAAATTGCAGATATAACTACAATATATCTGTAATAGGACTATGAATAAAGACAAAGTAAGTTCTTCTTTTTTATGCCATGTTCTTTCAGGATGTAGACGATCATTGTGAGGAGATTGTCCAGCATTCACTGCCATATAGGAGGACTGATATCACATAACAGTTCAGTACTCTTTTCTTTATTTCTGTTGCTTCAAATCTCTTCTTCATCTGTGAGGAGATTGTCTGGCATTCACTGCTATATAGGAGGACTCCTATTACATAACAGTTCAGTACTCTTTTCTTTGTTTCTAATGAAATTTTTCTGTTTCTTAATACTTTGCTTAACTTTTGGAAGGCGTCTTGCTCTATTCCAATGTAACTTTGGATTTTAGTGTTGTACTTTCCATGCTCTGGCAAAACACTTCCTAGATATTAAAACTTCTGTACTTGCTTAATGTTGGCATCTCCAGTTTGTAGTTCAAACCTTGGACTGTTCCTTTTCTAGGCAAAATGTACATTCTATTTTCTTGCAGTTGATGTTTAGTCAGTTCTTCTCGCTTTCCTTTACTGACCAATATTTACCTACTTGCAAACCAAGTGAATGCTGATCGAGTCAGATATAAACAAACCCAATAATTGCTAATAATGTTGGATATCAGTTTAGGAAAGACCTTTGGTCTTACTTCCGCTGCATCAATGTGTGAACAGAAATGAGAACTGGTGACAGCATAAGTAGGAAATTCATCCAGTGGATAAAATAAACAGGGCGCACAGGTGTCCTGAGCCTTGAATAAACTGGGCGCACAGGTGTCTTGAACGGAAGGAAATAAAGATATTACGTATTTTTATATATAAGTGTTCATCATCTTATTTTAGCCCAGCAGCTACAATAATCTTTAGAATTATTAATTTATTTAATTAATTAATTTCGAATCTTTTAATATGGTTGACATGTAAAATTGAACAACCAAGTTCAGTCTTTAATTTCTCATCTGCAGTTATAATTCCTGAGTGACATATTTTGTAACTGCTTAGCAAAATCTTTGTTTAAACGTCAAGCTAACAAGTTACCTGTCAGTTAATACCATGAAAAGGTATTTAGTTTTTTTTTTGTTTTTTTAATTAGTGTTGGAACTGCTACATAACTGACCTGTTTGTGAAAGGCATTACAATAATCTCGGTTATGACTCTGCATGCGATTATAAAACAAATACAGGTCAAAGAGAAATTTTTTTTTTTTTAGATAATAAGGACCTCAAGATAAAAAAAAAATCAAGATGAGATAACCTTTTTGGAAATTATATTAAAAGGCATAAACAATATGTGGATCAAATTTTTGGAAGCTCTAAAATACATGAATTGCCAAAATCATACTTACAGATACTTTTAAAAACTAGCTTCTTTTCTTCAAAACACACACACACACACACACACACACACACACACACACAGAGTGCAATATTGAATGTCTCACATATTGAACAAATCAGTTTTTGAACAGAAAATTAGGGATGAAAATGCCTCGGTTATCGAACAAAATTTTGGTTCTTGAACAACATTACCGAACTGATTTACCCCAAACAGAATAATTTCTGAGTCGACTGCCATGTTGTATACATTCATGTGTTGTGGCATGCTTTTCTTTTACAATTTTATTGTACTATGACTTTTTTCTCTACATTGATTCCTATTGGAAAAATAGTTTTTGTTTACAAACATCCTTCAGGAATGAATTAAATTCATGAACTGAGTTTCCACTGTGTGTGTGTATATATATATATATATATATATATATATATATATATATATATATATAGCTTTTGTTGACTGTTTTAGAAGGACCTTCTTATTGCAAGGGTTATCAGGCTCATATAATAAAAATCGCCTGAGGGTACCATAAGGTTGAAACCAAGGTAGTGGATTCAACTGACCTCCTGATTTTTATTTATATAAATTTATTTATTACTTAGGAATTGCTTTGTTTACCTTTTTGGATAAAAAAAAAATGTAGCAGATATGGGTGAGAGGATATGTATACTTTAAATGGATAATTGTACCTTGCTGAACTGTTACAGTCTTTGTGGCCGAGTGGTTTAAAGTACGCTGGATATTTTTTCTTTTTTTAGTCTCTTGAATGTGCAACGCAGCAGACAGGATCAACACTGTTTAAAAAAAAACAAAAACAAAACATTCAAACATGGTTATCTGCTAAAATAACATTTGGAGGATTATGTTTGCTTTTATGCAGAAATAATGAGACAAAGTGGAAATGCTTTTACAGACAACATGTTTGCCCCCCCCCCATGTGGTCGGCATTTTCAAATCAGAATGAAAGACAAACTTGTGCATAAGGAAAGGATGTTATAATTTTTAAGGAAAGAGTAATAAATAACCTTATCGGATAATACAGCTAAAAAATACTTTTATTTTTGTAAATTCAATGGTTGACATCTGCTGGCTTTGAAATGATGTATTTGAGAAATATATATATATATATATATTATATATATTTTATATATATATATATTCATGAGATAGCTGTAGTGTAAGGATAAGTAATTTGTGCCACAAACCAACTCAGTGTTTGTTTGATCCACACCGTATCCTACAAAATTTTTGGGCCTTGTGGCAGACTAAGGTGCACCTTCTAAATTGTAATTCTGGAAAACCCACTCTTGTGCATGTCTTATTGAAAGTAACAAGATAACCCAGACATTGTAGGTTTTTGGGTAAATAAGTCATTCATGTTTCAGGTTGGTTATCGAAAATAAAAACGGACAAAAAATAGATTATCTTAAAACGCCTTTTTATTCAAGTTAGGTATTACCTATATGCCCCAGATATACACATATTGCTAAAAAAAAAAAAAAATACCCTTCAATCCTGCTGTATTCATTGGCCTGAAAAGTGATCCCAGCTTTTGTTGAGTATTTTATGACATTCTTATTGCAAGGGTTGTCAAGTTCATAGCAGAAAGTTAAAGTACAGAATTTGCTCTATTTTGTCAAGTTCCACCTACCAATTACGGCCTGCAGTCAAATTACATATGGCCTCCATCCTTTGTCATAGAATGTATCACTTACAGCCTGCCAGTCAGAGTATATAAAATACACACCTAAGAAATACAATTTCATGTTTTACTAAAAGATGGCAGTAGCACTGTATGACTGCTCTCTGGGGTGATTATGCTGACTTTGGCTTTTCCAGCCAATTTCTAAAATCACTGTCTTTTTACCAGACCTGACCTACATAGTGCAGTCCAGATCTCAGTACCACCCTTCCCATTAGTGCAGGCAAGTTATTTGTTTTAGTTATTTGAGATGAATGAATTCTAAAATCTTGAATTAAATTTGTTTCGTATTGGTCAAAATCAGTTATAAATATATTTGGACACTTGGACATGTGCCACTTTGTTTTCTGCTTCTTAATAAGATGAATGTTGGTGTTATGTTCCTATTCATATGTTTTTAACTTGAAAGTTGACAGACAACATTAATTACCAATAATATGTAATGTTTAAGATTAACCTGAAATATATTATAGCTTCCAGGAAGTTCTTTTTTTCTCAGATATATTTTACTTCATCTTGGGCTTCAAATATGGCAGGCTGAATGATTTTGGTAAGATTTGTTTAAATCTATTTGTCATTCATGTGAAGAAATGAAAATATGACATTTGCAATAAAATTTTCATAACATAATTCATTTGCATTTAATTTTAATGATTCAAAGAATGCCAAGCAGAATGGTTGGCGCTCACACATACTCCCCTCATTAAATCTGGCCCTTTTTGGAAAAGAATTTGGACCCCCTGCTCTATAAAGTGACAACAATTATATATTTTCTTCTTTTATTGTATGGCACCCTTCATGCAAAAGTGTATATGTCACAAACAACTGTTACAGTTGCTCATTAACCTTGACATATTTGTGAAGGGCATTAGAATAATCCAGAACCTATACTGTAAGCAATATATCTGGGAAGAGGTCAGAAAGTGTGACACTGAAATCCAAAGTTACATTGCCTTCAGTCAAAATATTAAGAAACAGAAAAATTTTATTAGAAACAACAAAAAGAGTACTGAACTATTACGTAATATCAGTCCTCCTATATGGCAGTGAATGCTGGACAATCTCCTCACAGATGAAGAAGAGACTTGAAGAAACAGAAACAAAGGAAAGAGTACTGAACTGTTACGTAATATCAGTCCTCCTATATGGCAGTGAATGTGGGACAATCTTGTTTATAGAAGATTATACATACAAAAACTAAATGCATATTACTTTTAATACAGATATAATGTTTAAAAAAAAAACCTTAATTTCACTACAAAATAATAGTACACAAATATAAAATCCCAACCTTACTTGCTTTGGCATTAAATGACTCTCTAGGTGTTGATATGCCATTAAACAAAACAAACAAACACAGATGAAGAGACTTGAAGCAACAGAAAAATGGCAGAAAGGAGTTTAGGAGAGATAACAAAAGGACAAAATTTATTAAGGGTTACAAAAGACAGGAAATTGTGGAGAGTCATGACCACGTCTGTCCTGAAGGAACACAGTACATTGAAGAAGAAACTAATTAAGCAAAGAAACAAATACAGTATTTTTTGATGTCGTACCAAAACCTGTTATCAACCTACAAAGTTAGAATACTTTAAGATCAGGTTGTCATCTGTGTTGGTTTTTTCCTTCACATTTTATGAATTATTTTGCATTTGTTGATTTATACATTCTACTAGTCATGTAATTACAGATTTTGAATTTACATCTGTCAAAATTATAAAATGTTATTCCCCTTGGTATTCTCTACCTTTACAAGAAACAGTTTTTTTAATCCCTTCACCCCCAAGCAAGGCAATAAAGCCACCGAGATGCAACAGGTTACTGAGCATCAGGATATCAGAAAAAGGAAGGCATTATTAAGGAGAGATGGTTGGTTGGGTTTTATAGCATATCAACCACTGTAGGTCATTTAATGCCAAATTAAGTTATATATATATATAATATATATATATATATATAATACTATTAAACGTATAGCTGACAACTTTATTGTTTCCAAAAAGACGTATAGCTGGTAACATTATTTTTTCGAAAACATTATCTGAGGCCTTGCTGTTGGACGTAGTTTATCGTCATACCCAGGATGCAGATGTAGTTTATCGTCATATATTATGGAGAGAGAACAATAAATTAATAGGAATTAAGACAAAAGATAATGATTGACATTGCATTTAAATGTTTGAAGATCAATGTTGGCTGGAAAGCAAGAAGCTGGAAGAGAGTTCCACAGATAAGTGTAATCGAAAGAAACTTTTCACATAGGACTTAGTTACATCTAGCCGTTTCGATTATAATGTAATGAGACCTTACTGCCAATCTAGTACTGCGCTTAAATTCCTAGAGTCTCAGATAACATAGGGGATAGAAATATTTATTTGGTGTAAAATACAAAAATCTGGCACAAGAGCAAAAGGTGGGGGTGGCAAAGGCTGGTCTTCATAATTTATAATTAAGGAACGAGAACAATACGAAAAGAGGAATCAAGAAGACGGTAGATAACGATTGACATTGCATTTAAATGTTTGAAGATCAAAGTTGACTGGAAAGTAAGAAGTCAAAAAAGAGTTCCACAAACAAGAAGTGCAATAGAAGAAACTGTTAGCATAGAACATATTTATCGTATTTTATGACTAACTAGACGCACGTTTTTCCTAAAAAAAAAAAAAAAAAAAAAAAAAAATATACCCTGAAAAATATGTGTGCATATTCCAAAATGAATGTAAGGCTCAAGTAAGCTTGGACAGTTAACTAATTGGCTTGACTGATATGAACGTGGATTTTTATGTTGTATCCTTACACTATGTTAGCTATCTATCTAATTCAGCCTTTTATATGATGTAACCTCAGTACTTAGCTGTTATAAGTATTTCCAAGACTATAAACCTTCCTGGAGCCGAGCCACAAGTTTAAACATGCTCTGTTATGCGGGAACCTTTCTGCTCTTGACTAGTATGTCATAACCATACAAACAAAATCAGACAAGTGATTAATGTAAACAATATGTGGCATCAGTATGTGAGGGACGCATGGTGAATGTGTTCTTGTATGAGAATGACTTTCTTTCTTAGAAATTTCTTTCCAATATTAGGGTGCGTCTTCCAAGCTGGAAAATATGGTACATCTAGCCACTTGAACTATAAATGATGAGACCTTGCTGCTAATCTTGTACTATAATTCGTATAGTCTAGGTACAAAAGAGGAAAGCTCATCAGAACAATGAACATGAAAATATGTATATAAAAGGTAGAGGGAAGCTACATTATGGTGGGTGGAAAGTGACTGAAACTGAGATACCAGGTTAGGACTGATAACATTGCAGATTCTTCTTTGGATTTTATCAATATTATCTAGATACATAGCAGAAGCTCCAAACCAGATGTGGCTGCAATATTCAACAGATTGAAGAATGGTAGACTTTTAAAACAATTTATAAATATAAATATAAAATAACTTTAAAAGAAAAGAAATTAAAAAGACAATAGATAATGATTGACCTTGCATTTAAATTTTTTGAAGATGAAAGTTGACTGGAAAGCAAGAATCTGGAAGAGAGTTCTCTGTGAAAGAAGAAACTGTTCGTATAGAACTTGTGGTTACATCTAGCCATTTAAACTGTAAAATGATGAGACCTTGCCACCAATCTTGTACTGTGCTGAAATTCATAAAGTCTAGATACCAAAGAGAAAAGCACCTCAGAACGATTGCAATGAAAATATGTATAAAAGTGTTGTAACCTAGAAAGTTTTACTGGATGAGGAATAACCAAAACGGAGGTTGGAAATGAAATGGTAATCTTTTATAGCATTAACAAAATACAATACTCGCCAGTGGCATGAAGTAGGTAAACCACTGCTAATGGTGGACTACTTAGACACCATATTACCTTCACTTACAATAGTGTCCAACATATTTATGAGGATTGAAACATAACCATTAGTGTTCATAGGTATGATATATAACAAAAAGTCACAGGGAAGCTATGTTAGGACAGTGGAAAAGTAACTGAAGCTGAGATACCAGATTGGGACCAATAACATGGCAGATTCTTCTTTAGATTTTATCAATATTCTCTAGATACATAGCAGAAGCCTCAAACCAAGTGAGGCAGCCATATTCAACAGATGGAAGAATGGTAGACTTTTAAAACAATTTTTAAATATAAATATAAAATATCTTTAAAAGAAATTAAAAAGACAATAGATAATCATTGATGTTGCATTTAAATGTTTGAAGATCAAAGTTAACTGGAAAGCAAGAATCTGGAAGAGTTCCATGAGACAGAAGAAACTGTTAGCATAGAACTTCCGGTTACATCTAGCCATTTAAAAAAAAAAAAAAAATAACCCTGTAAAATGAGACCTTGCTGCTAATCTCGTACTGTGCCATAATTTGTGTAGTCTAGCTACAAAAGAGGAAAGCTCTTAAGAACTATTACCATGAAATTATGTATATAAAAGGCACAGGGAAGGACTGATAACATTGCAAATTCTATGGATTTTATGAAGAATCTCTAAATATACAGCAGAAACACAAAACCAGCTGTGACAGCAAATATTCGATGCTTGGACAAATGGTAAACTTAGATGTAAGATAATTTTTCTACCCAGAATCTTCTGGGGAAAAAATAATCTAGACTGTCACAATGAACCAACTTTCTTAGCAGCAGATTTGGCCATTGATTCAATCTAATCTTTCGACTGTCAGTGGAAAACAACGAGTTCTTCTGGTCGTTAGATAAAATGCTAAACGGGTTCTTTAAGATCGGATCGACAATGGAGAACTATTGCCATATCTGGGCCGGAGTTGCTCAATTTTTACTTTTCAATCTTTATAACTCACAAGCTTCTACACAGTTTCTAGGTGATGAATTATTCCAACAAAGTGCATACAACCCCTTTCTTCGACTGACAAAATGTTGCAAGCCTTTTGTGATTCTATCACTGTTTCCATGGAAAACATACTAACATTCCTCTGTTCCACTAACTCTAACCATCATAGCTAAGACCTGACATGTCCACAGTGTTGAACCATCTTCATTCCCTTCATATACCATTAATAAGGAAGAAGTTCTGCTTGGGTACATCTTTTTCCAATGAATTTTTCTATTTTGTGAAACTGACTCCAGACATAAGTATGTGATTTGGGGGGGGGATTTTTTTACCTGCTATATATACTCTAGTAGAGACAGTTTTTGTGATCAGATATTTTTTTTTTTTTTTTTTTTTTTTTTAATCAAGTTCACCCCAGGCAAGGCAGTAAAGCCACTAAGACACAAAGGGGGTTACTGGGTGTGAAAGAATTAAAAAAACAGAAACAATAAGGAGCAAAAACAACAGAAGAGTAATCAGGACAGTAGATAATGATTAACATTGCATTTAAATTTTTGAAGATTAAAGTTGACTGGAAAGCATGGAGCCGGAAGGGAGTTCCAGAAACAAGAAGTGCAAGAAAAGAAACTGTTAGTATAAAACTTACGGTTATATCTCATCAATTCAACTGTAAATTTAATGAGATCTCAACACTAATCTAGTGCTGCATTTAAATTCATGAAGGCTAGATATCATAGTGAAGCGCTCATCCGAACAATTACCATGAAAGTATTTATAAAAATACACACAGGGCGGCAACCTTATGGCGGTGGGAAAGTGACTGAAGGTACGTTACCAGATCAGGACCAATAATATTGCTGATTCTTCTTTGGATTTTCTCAAAGAGTTCAAGGTAAATAGCAGGGGCACTGGACCATATGTGGTGGCAATATTCTAAGCATGGACAAATCAATAAAATCTCTTGAATCTTTTACATACCTCGGAAGCAAAATAAATTCTATTGAAAAGGTGAAAATCTGTCATTAATGCCTGGGCTGCCTTGAGTAAAATGGATGTCCTCTTGAAATCTGATCTACCTGGCAACTTCAAGCAGAGATAATTTTCTGTCACTGTAGTCAGTTTTAATATATGGTGCCAATGTTTGGAAATTAACCTTTACCACACAGCAGGCGAAAATAGTCGCTGTAGAATTCTCTCCCTTTGCTACTCTAGTTGCATTCTTCCGTCTTGAGATGGTTGCTATAAATAAACACTTGTCAACTGTTATTTCCAGTATTTTAAGCTGGAAATTGCCTACTACTGCTTTGGAACAAGGTTAAATCTCCATTTACAAACACCATTTTGAATTCTTCTAAACTCTACATGAGGTGTAACATTGATTAAACCCCTGTTAATATTTTCACAATTGTTTCAATTTTTTTGTTTTCCACTTCAAAACAAACGTGCAAATCGTAATGCATTACATTAAAATATTACTCATTCTTTTATTAGTGTACAAAAATTAAAGTCTATACGCACAATACAAAGAAAGTTTTAACAATTTTAAAACAGATGTTCATGTTTTTGCACCCACAAAAAAAATGCAGTGGCAACAATTCTAGAAAGAAATTAGCATGGTAATGGTTAACTTAAACCCTAGAATCTAAACTTAAATGAACTTACCACTATATTTAATATCTCTTGGAGACAACATCCCATTAAATCACAGCTCTATGGACCCATCTCTGATATTTCTGCAATCTTACATACAGAATTCACTTTGCGTGACACTGCTAGCGAGCAAAATAAGAACTCAAAATTGATCTACTGCTCTGGACACCTAGCCATTAAGCAAGACGGGCTGTAGGAGAATTATGGACAGAAACATTAATGTTTGTGAAGAGAAAAGATTAATCAGGAGGACAGTAGATAGCAATTGACATTGCATTTAAATTTTTGAAGATTAAAGTTGGCTGGAAAGCATCAAGCCAGAAGGGAGATAT
>CAHIKZ030000346.1:95000-152500 GCA_903632075.3 Acanthosepion pharaonis
CATTCCTCGTTCAAGTGTCCGAGTACCATTCCTCGTTCAAGTGTCCGAGTACCATTCCTCGTTCAAGTGTCCGAGTACCATTCCTCGTTCAAGTGTCCGAGTACCATTCCTCGTTCAGATGTCCGAGTACCATTCCTCGTTCAGATGTCCGAGTACCATTCCACAGTTTGCGACAAGCATGGCAGATAATATTTTTTGTTCAGTGAATTGGAACTATAGCATTTTGAGGGGTGGGGAATTATTTACTGTGTAATTCCAAAATTTACTTCTGCTGTAAGGGCTTTTATGTCCAAATTTGTTCTAAGTAAAACCAGTAGGAACATTTTGCTTTGGTCTGAGTATTCTTCAGAATTTTTTTTTTTTTTTTTTTTTTTTTCAATACTACTTTAAATTCATTAAACATTACTAGCTTGTCTTTCTGAATAATTATGTTGTAAATGATTTAAATTCAGATGGGAGACTTTTTAGGACCATGGTTATTAGCAGACCATAGACAGCCACCTCCCCAGATGTTTTTAATAAAGTTGTGATTTTTTTTTATTATTAAATTATATTTTTTAGAACCATCAAAAAAAAATTTTTTTTTTTTTTTTTTTTTTTTTTTTTTGCATCAGCCACAGGGGAGCAATGATTAGTATAGGAAATTTTAGCGTCTTTTTTGTAGTCCAAAAAACACATTGATTTGGAAATTCTTACAAAAATCAGATAATTGTCGGAATTTAATAAAACTTTCAAGACTTCTTAAAAAATGAATGAAATTATTTTAGAAACATTTCTTTAAGAAAATCTTTTTTTTTTATCTGTTTCCCCCAACCCCAAACTACACTTATTTAATTTTATGGAATTTTGAGAAATTCTTTTTTGTAGTACTTAATGTTTATATTAGTTATAAGGACAAGTCCTTGGAGAATTTAAATCAATTTGGGGTTCAAACTAGATCTCAAGTTACAGAAAATCTTGTCTGAATCATAAAATACAATAAAACTAAGATATTGTTTAATTAGTAATGTTTTTAATTCCTTTTATGAATAAAATATATTATGGATACTATTGTCTTATGAAAAAAATATTTTTCTATGAATAATGAAGCCTTACAAAGAAGTGTTTGCCTTTTCTTTTTTTTTCTTAATTCAAAAAACTTAAACTTTTAAAATTCTGTATTAATTTATATTTGCCAAGTGATATTGTTATTAAATAAAAACTGTGTTTACTATTCATAAATGGAAAAGCTTACTACAGTCCATCAACCCCTAATATTTTAAAAAGAATTTTGAATTGGGTATTTGTAAATACGGTCATCCAGACACCATATTTTCAGAAAATAATAGTAACTATAGTAAATGTAAAATTTATCATGAACAAGTGTCTTTGTAAATAAGACCAAAGGACTTGAAATTCAATAAAATATTAGATTACTTCGGACATTTTCCTAGGTTTTTAAGATTACTGGGTAGTTAAATAAAAATATGTTCACATTGTATTCATCAAGTAATTTTTACTTCACTTAAAAATGCCAATCATTGAGTTATCAATAAATCTGTCAACACCTCATTAAAATACACACCTCCATGTTAAAAGAAAGCTTTTCATCAATATTAAATAAAAGTCAATAAAATTTGTTTCAATTAAGATTAATTAAACTTTACATCAGCTAATCTTTCTCAAATACAATTTCAGAAAAGTCTATTTTATTTTTTAAGTTTTTTTTTAATAAATAGGATCATGTGTTGACAGATTTGATAATATGGCTCATTTTTAGCAATTTATCAGTTTAAAAAAATAATTTCAATCAGTTTAAGTTCTGTTTGAAATGCAGCAAAATATTTAATTTATTAGCTTGAAATTAAAACTAAAATAAAAGCTTCAAGAAAAATTTTTCATTTTTAAAATTACATTCTAAACTTATAGTATTGCTTTTTTTTAGATGTACCTCACTTTAAGAAAATATTTTTTTGAAGAAAAATAAATGAGATTATGATGAATATTTACCAGAAGTAATCTGATTATGCAACAAAATTATCTTCATAATGACTAAAAGAATAGCCAAAAGTGCTCGGACCCACATTTAGACAATTTATTTTCTACATACTTTACGTCTAGAAAAGAAAAAGAAAATTATATGAACACAAGGAAAACTCAATTAAAAAAAGTTAACCGCACTACCTTGTCAGTTGTTTTTAATGAAATTGTGTGTGTGTTTTTTTTTTTTTTTTTTTTTTTTCTGTTTTTGTACACATTTTTGACAGACTGTGTGTGTGTGTATATATGTATATATATATATATATATATATATATATATATATATATATATATATATATATCCAAAATAATCAAAAAAATGAAAAACTAAAAAAAAAAAACAATAATGAAGTTTAGAGAGTTTATTCATAATTTTCTATCTGATATCTAATTTGAAAACTAAAAAATACAATAAAAAGTAAACAAACAAATCTTGTTAATGACACGAGAAAAGAGTTGCAACAGCTGGGAAAGAGATTTACTTTATTAGAGTTATAAAAATCTGGATAGCCAGATTTACAATGTACGGGATGGTCCGAAAGTCTTGTCACCCCGACCAAAATTGAGAATAATAGAACAAAATACAAAGCACATGGACTGGATTCAGTTTATTCACTTTAATTGACATCCATACACTTGCAAGCAGCCTCTCTTCTGAACTTTTGACCATCTTGTATATTCTCAATGGATTGTGATAGTCACAAGAAGCCTTCGAATAGGGTACAGCTGTTGTGTTTTACAAATTCTTGTATTTATTTTAACAACTCATTTAAGATTTAAGAGATAAACAAAGTCCAAATCATTTAATGAATAAAAAAATAATAAAAAAAAAAATCTTCTCCAAATGAGTAAAATAATGGAAAGCATTCAAATAATTTACTGAATATTAAAAGCAACTTTTTTTAAATATGAGAAAAAGATGAGACATTGAATATTAACTAAATCTCACCCCCAAAATGTAAGAAAGAAAAAAAGACTTCAACATTCTTTTTTTTTTCTTGTTTTGTTCTGGTTTTTTGTTTGTTGTTTAGTTTGTTTGTTGTTTTGTTTGTTGCTGTTTTTTTTGTTTTGTTTGTTGCTGTTTTTTTTGTTTTGTTTGTTGCTGTTTTTTTTGTTTTGTTTGTTGCTGTTTTTTTTGTTTTGTTTGTTGCTGTTTTTTTTGTTTTGTTTGTTGCTGTTTTTTTTGTTTTGTTTGTTGCTGTTTTTTTTGTTTTGTTTGTTGCTGTTTTTTTTGTTTTGTTTGTTGCTGTTTTTTTTGTTTTGTTTGTTGCTGTTTTTTTTGTTTTGTTTGTTGCAATTTTTTTTGTTTTGTTTGTTGCAATTTTTTTTGTTTTGTTTGTTGCAATTTTTTTTTTTGTTTTTTTGTTTTTTTTTTTTTTTGCTTTTTTTTGTTTTGTTTGTTTTTTTTTTTGTTTTGTTTGTTGCTGTTTTTTTGTTTTGTTTGTTGCTGTTTTTTTTTTTGTTTTTTTTGTTTGTTTTTTTTGTTTTGTTTGTTGTTTGTTTTTTGTTTTTTTTTGTTGTTTGTTTTTTTTTTTTTTTTGTTTTTGTTTGTTTTTTTTTTTTGTTTGTTGTTTGTTTTTTTTGTTTTGTTTGTTGTTTGTTTTTTTTGTTTTGTTTGTTGTTTGTTTTTTTGGTTTTTTTTTGTTTTTTTTGTTGTTTTTTTGGTTTTTGTTGTTTTTGTTGTTTTTTTGTTCTTTTTTTTTGGTTTTTTGTTTGTTGTTTTTTTTGTTGTAGTTTTTTTTTTGTCTGTTGTCTTTTTTATTGTTCTTTAAACAAGAAAAAAGAGGGCAATGAGACATCAAAAATAACCTAGATAAAAAAGATATGAAATAAAATGGCAGGCTCCTACTTGTTTCCAAGCACACAGATCGGCTAGTGAAACCCTATTACAGATGCCTGTTCAACTCCCAGAGCCTACCTGAGAGAACCTAATCAGGCATGATCAATTACTTTAACAAGAAAGCGTCGTCCTGCAAATGATCAAAACATTGTGATAAAAACAACAAAGATGAGGACAATAGTTTGCATGTAAATAAAAAGGTTCAAAGTTCAATTTATTGGTTTCTGTTATTAAAACCTGTACGAAGTCCATAGAGTTTCAGGGAAAAAAGACCTTAGTTCTTGAATATAGATGGCATATTATTGACCTAGAACACTGAATGGGAGATATAACAAGGGAACAAAAATTGCCTTAATGGATAGGAAGTTGTGGGGAACCATGATCACCCGCATCATGAAGGAACACAGCATATAGAAAACAGGCAGGACAGAATTTAATTAGTTGGTCCAATCATCCCAGCATTAGACTGACTTTTTTTATTGCAGACAGTCATGATCATCCACTTTCCCGAAGGGGACTCTGGAGACTGTTGAGCTTTAGAATCAAGATGTAATAAAACCTCAGTTAGTCTCTAAGAATCGCACAATGATTTATTCAAGAGCAAAATATGAATGTTTTGGTCTGCCTGGTCAATTGTGGAGATCTCGACAACAATGAAGATGGCCAATGATCGGTTTTGAAGAAGTAATTTGGAATGAGGCAGGAAGTAAAAACCGCCATCTTAGCAGCTTGGATAAAAGTGCCTGATGAATTCTACTGTTGTCTGATTCTGT
Source organism: Acanthosepion pharaonis (assembly GCA_903632075.3). Taxonomy (NCBI): domain Eukaryota; kingdom Metazoa; phylum Mollusca; class Cephalopoda; order Sepiida; family Sepiidae; genus Acanthosepion; species Acanthosepion pharaonis. The sequence goes on from CAHIKZ030000346.1 coordinate 99,633, forward strand.
GGGTTAGCCCACTTGGTTTTACCAAAATGCCTGTTAGGTGATGCTGTTTAAATCTATAAAAAGACAAACGGATCCTTTTTTTTTTTTTCTTCCATACACACATGCGTGTTTGTTAAATGCCATGTCAACTCCTTTATGGGTCATTTCATGCCAAAATTTAATTTTCTTGGTAATTTGTTGTTGTTTTTTTTTTTTTTTTTTTTTTTAAATTACAAAATGTATTTCTCATATTTCTTGGCTATGAAAATGTATTTTGACCCTAGTTTGTAGGCGGAGGAATGGAGAGCTCACTATTTGCTCATTGCTGGGACCCTAACAGGTGCTACCACCCCGGGTCAAAAATTAAGAGGTGGTTACACACTCCTTAAAAGTTCCTGATCAGGGACCATGCTGCCGGATGTAGTTCATCATCATACCCATTATGAGCAGACTCACTTGCATCACACACACACACGTTCTTAACAGCATAGCTTTTAATATCTTCCTTTACTTTATTTTTTGTAAGAAGACATGAATTGTAGTTTGTTTTAAATTCCATATCTTGTGTTAATTATTTTCACCCTGATTCACATGAGTCTGGCAAACCTTGTTTGTGGGACAAAATGTTACAGGAGTCATTAAATATTTACTGAAAGATGCCCACACCTTGCAAACCAAAAGGTAAGTCACAAAACAGTTCAAAGCGTACTGGATCGAATTTTACGAGTGAATGACAGCAATGTTGACACAAAGTATCAATAACATTTTTCCTATAAAACATAAATAAAGATTTTACAGAAAATGAGTTTGGTACCTGTCACTTCACAGATGGCAAGAAGATCAAATTTCAAATCTAAATTGCTTGTCCATTTAAGATATCACATTTATTAGAAGAATATATTCAAGTTTAAATTAAACAAGTCACAAAGTTTAAATATCATTATCTCAGCTTTGGAGGTAAAAAAAACCACTGATTTATTGGTATTTGAACTTCCTATTTTGATTATATTTGATCTTCTTGTCTGCAAGGCGTGGGCATCTTTCAGTAAATATTTAATGACTCCTGTAACATTTTGTCCTGCAAACAAGATTTGGCCGACTCATGTGAGTCCAGGTAAAAATAATTAATGCAAAACATGGAATTTAAAAAAAAAGTACAAATCATATCTTCATTGTTCCCCACCCATCTACTTAGTGGTTATTCTTTAAAGTCTCATCTCTCGGTTTTATTGTTTGAAACCTTTTTCTTTTACTTTTTCTTTTTTTTTCTTTTTCTTTTTTTTTCTTTTTCTTTCTTTTCTTTTTTTTTTTTTTTTTTTTTTTTTCTTTTTTTTCTTTTTTTTTCTCTTTCTCTTTTCTTTTTTTTCTTTTTTTTCTCTTTTCTTTCTCTTTTCTTTTCTTTTTTCTCTTTTCTTTTCTCTTTTTTTTTTTTCTCTTTTTTTCTCTTTTTCTTTTTTCTTTTCTTTTTCTTTTTCTTTTTTTTTTCTTTCTCTTTTTTTCTCTTTTTTTCTTTTCTTTCTCTTTTTTTTCTCTTTTCTTTTCTTTTCTTTTCTTTCTCTCTTTTCTCTTTCTCTTTTCTTTCTCTTTTCTTTTCTTTTCTTTTCTTTCTCTTTCTTTCTCTTTCTTTCTCTTTTCTTTTCTTTTTCTTTCTCTTTTTCTTTGTCTTTTCTTTCTCTTTTCTTTTCTTTCTTTTTCTTTTCTCTTTCTTTTCTCTCTCTTTTCTTTGTCTTTTTTCTCTTTTCTCTCTTTTCTTTGTCTTTCTTTCTTTTCTCTCTTTTCTTTGTCTTTTTCTTTCTTTCTCTTTCTTTTCTTTGTCTTTCTTTTTCTTTCTTCTCTTTTCTTTGTCTTTTTCTCTTTCTTTCTTTCTTTGTCTTTTCTCTTTCTCTTTTCTTTGTCTTTTCTTTCTTTCTCTTTTCTTTTTCTTTCTCTTTCTTTCTCTCTTTTCTTTGTCTTTCTCTTTCTTTTCTCTCTTTTCTTTCTCTTTTTTCTCTTTCTCTGTCTTTCTCTTTCTTTCTCTTTTCTTTGTCTTTCTCTTTCTTTTCTCTCTTTTCTTTGTCTTTCTCTTTCTTTCTCTCTTTTCTTTGTCTTTCTTTTCTTTTCTTTTCTCTTTTCTTTCTCTTTTTCTTTTTTTTTCTTTCTCTCTTTGTCTTTCTCTTTCTTTCTCTCTTTTCTTTGTCTTTCTTTCTTTTCTTTTTCTCTCTCTTTCTTTCTCTTTTTCTTTGTCTTTCTCTTTCTTTCTCTTCTTTGCATCTCTTTTCTTTCTCTCTTTCTTTTCTTTCTCTTTTCTTTTGTCTTTTCTTTCTCTTTCTTTTCTCTTTTCTTTGTCTTTCTCTTTCTTTTCTCTCTTTTTCTTTCTCTTTTCTTTCTCTTTTCTTTGTCTTTCTCTTCTCTTTCTTTCTCTCTTTTTCTTTTGTCTTTCTCTTTCTTTTCTCTCTTTTCTTTGTCTTTCTCTTTCTTTCTCTCTTTTCTTTGTCTTTCTCTTTCTTTCTTTTCTTTTTCTTTTTCTTTCTCTCTTTTTCTTTTTCTTTTCTCTTTTCTTTGTCTTTCTCTCTTTCTCTCTTTTCTCCCCTTTCTCTTTCTTTCTCTCTTTTCTCCCCTTTCTCTTTCTTTCTCTCTTTTCTCCCCTTTCTCTTTCTTTCTCTCTTTTCTCCCCTTTCTCTTTCTTTCTCTCTTTTCTTTGTCTTTCTCTTTCTTTCTCTCTTTTCTTTGTCTTTCTCTTTCTTTCTCTCTTTTCTTTGTCTTTCTCTTTCTTTCTCTCTTTTCTTTGTCTTTCTCTTTCTTTCTCTCTTTTCTTTGTCTTTCTCTTTCTTTCTCTCTTTTCTTTTTCTTTTCTTTCTCTTTCTTTTCTCTTTTCTTTTCTTTTTTTCTTTTTCTTTTCTCTTTCTTCTTTTTCTTTTTCTTTGTCTTATATTTTGGGGGTGAGATTTATTCAATATTTAAGTTCATCTTTTACACTTATTTAAAGTTGCTGTTAATATTCAGTAAATTATTTGAATGCTTTCCATTATTTTACTCATTTGGAGAAGATTTTTTTTTTATTATTTTTTTATTCATTAACTGATTTGGACTTTATTTATCTCTTAAGTTTTAAATGAGTTGTTAAAATAAATACAAGAATTTGTGAAATACAACAGCTGTACCCCCCAATGAAAGCTTCTTGTGATGTATTGTTCATGCATTTCCCAAAAAGAACGCATTCTCTGCAAGAGGTTACATGTTGAGAAAAAAAGAGTATTTATAGTCCTGAGACCGTCTCCTAGTAATGGTTTCAAAAATTAGGAGGAGGTAACCCGATATTACCAATAAATTTTAAATTTACTATACTTACCTCTTTTATTTTTGATGCTATCATATAGGGATGTCTTTATTTACATAAATTGGCATGTTTATATAAATACAAAAAAAATTCAAAATTCTTAAAATATTGGGAGTCGCTTTAGTAAGCAGTGGAGTAATGGATAGCGGCTCAGATTGAGGAATCGGAGAGCCGCGTTTGAATTCCAGTTGAATCCATTACATTCACTTATGCGCTAATACCCTTGGGAAAGGTATGAATCCTTTTCTTCTCTCTCCCCACCCCCACGCCAGCTATGGGTAAAAATAGCAGGAGAAAATGGGTTTTATAGCCTTGGATGGCAACTAGTCTATCACAGAAAGAAATGGCAAACTTCTGCAGAAAAAAAAAAAAAATCTGCCTCGTCAATCATATATCAAAAGATACATGATCACCTAAGTGTGTATCACACTTGGCACATAGCTGACTGAAATATAGCCTGTACTTAACAATATCACCTAACCTCTACAAATTAATACAGAATTTTAAAACATTTAAAACTTTTATAAATTATTAGAAGTAAAAAAAATTATTGTAAAACTTCATTATTCATTGAAAATAGTGTTTTAAAAGCAATTAAAAGCTTTTCTAATTAGAGTCTGTCTATATTTCTGAGATGAGGTATTATGTACAGTATTTACATTAGTTGGACTATTGTCCTCATCTTTGTCGCCATATTTGTCACAACGTTTCTGCCGTTGTACGCTCCGGCCTTCTTCAGGTGGTTGGTTAAGGCAGTGGAGAACTTTCAGAGGGAAAATTAACAGGAGATAACTGATAACAGACATCCATCAAACATGGCACGTGGAACTAGAACAGTCTACGTCGGTGATCGAAATAAAGGGTTCAGTTCAAAATTCCAACCACCTGAAGAAGGCCGGAGCGTACAACGGCCAAAACGTTGTGACAAATATGGCGACAAAGATGAGGACAATAGTCCGACTAATGTAAATACTTTTCTAATTAAATAATGTCTTAGTTTTATTGCATTTTTATGATTTTTTTATGATTCAGAGCAGATTTTCTCTAACTCAGGTCGTGTTTTACAAAAAAAAAGAAAATGATTTAAATTCTCCAAGGTGCCTATAACTAATATAAAAACATAAACCCTATAAAAAATTTCATAAAATTAAATAAGTGGGGGTTGGAGGTAACAGGTATATATATATATATATATATATATATATATATATATATATATATATAAAGAAACATTTAAAAAAATAATTTCATTTATTTCTGAATAAAGTCCTGAAAGTTTCATTAAAATCTGACAATTATCTGATTTTTGCAAGAATTTCCAAATCGATGTGTTTTTTCACTGCAAAAAGATGCTAAAATCTTCCATAATAATTGATGGTCACCTGCTGATGAAGGAAAAATAATTTTTAACCTAAATTTTGAAGCTTCTTGAAAGGATTTAAAAATATAAATTTCATGATAAAGAAATTTTTTGGTCTTCTCTCTTAATAATAACAATGATTTTGGTGATAAAATTTTGTTTTTAAGTTTGTGGCATTTTCTTTCATTTTTTAGTGAATCTTTGGAATATGTACTTAAAATGTAAAAAAAAAAAAAAAAAACATTTGAAAGCATTTGTTTTTATTCCCATTATCTTTTGACTTTGAAGACTTACTTTCTCACAAACTTGACATCTAAGCTACATTTCTCTGTAAGTATTTTGTAAATTTTTGTCCCAGCTGCCATGACGAATTTTCTAGGGCATTTCGTCTTGTATCTTTAATAAAATTGGGGGTTACTTTTCTTTGTCAAGGAAAGTGCCCTTTCGTCAGTGAGGAAATTTGATCACACTGGCAATCTTTTCTAGAATGCTTCTGTGACCTTGGGGTGGGGGCAATGTTCCCATTTTTTTTTTTTTTTCCTCTCCATTCTTAAAAAACAATCTTGCTTCGTCTTTATTTTAACTTATTATTATTTAAAAATACGTCTGGGGACAAGTACCAAAATGTTCATGATATTTTTTTAACCTTTATTGCGTCTACGTGCACAGACTCATGGTGCTATTCAGTTCAGGAAATTTGACCTTGAAAAAAAATGATTTCATCTTCAACCCTTTCACTGTCTCCTTCCGCTCCCTTCTTTAACATATGACAAAAAATATTTCATCATCCCATTTGCGGAGTTGAGATTTGTCTGAATTTCTTGTATCTAGGAGATACTTTTATTTACATTCAAACAAAAAATTTTTTTTTTTTAATTATTTCAACCCGTGCAAGGCTGTAATAACCATTTAGGATGCAAAGAGTTATTGAGACAGTAAGAAACAGTCTTCAATAAAGCAGAAGAGGGCGATTGACATTGCATTTTAAATTTTTGAAGATCAGTTAACTGGGAAGCAAGAAACCAGAAGAGAGTTCAACAAGCGAGAAGTGCAGGAGAAAAAACTGTTAGCATAGAACTTACGGTTTCATCTCTAGCCATTTCAACAATGAAATTCTGAAACTTAGCTGCCAATTTAATCTTCGATGTGCTGTGTTTTTTAAGGACATTGACGATCATGGCTCTCCACAATTTCTTATCCTTTGTAGCTCTTAATAAATTTTATCTATTTGTTATTTCTCCTAAAACCTGTTCTACCATCCATTTACTCTAGCTCATTCTTCTCCTATGTGTTGTGTACTTCAGGATGTAGACGATCATGGCTCTCCACAATTTCCTATCCTTAGTAGCTCTCCACAATTTCCTATCCTTAGTAGCTCTTAATAAATTTTGTCTTACAGTCAAGTAATGGATAGCAGCTTGAATTGAGGAATCGGAGAGCCAAGTTCAAATCCTACTCAAATACATTACATTCACTTACGTGCTAATACCATTGGGAAAGGTACTCTTCTTCTTGCCTTCCCACTGCTATGGTTAAATAGCGAGACAAACTGGGTTCTATAGCCTTGGATGGCAACTGGTCTACCGCAGAAAGAAATGGCAACCTGCTGTGGAGAAAAAAATCTACCTTGTCAGTCATGATCGCCTAAGCGTGTATCACACATGGCACATAACTGACTGACTGACTTTCCAGTCGAATCCATTACATTCACTTACGTACTAATACCCTTGGGAAAGATATGAATCCTCTTCTTCTCCCTCCAGCTATGGGTAAATAGCAGGACAGACTGGTTTCTATTGCCTTGGATGGCAACTGGTCTACTGCAGAAAGAAATGGCAACCTGCTGTGGAAAAAAATCTGCCTTGTCAGACATGTATCGAAAGATACATGATCGCCTAAGTGTGTATCGCACATAAGTGACTGACTGACTCTGCAGTCGAATCCATTACATGCTAATACCATTGGGAAAGGTATAAATCCTCTTCTTCTTCTCTCCTCCTCCACCCCCAGCTATGGTTAAATAGCAGGGCAGACCAGGTTCTATAGCCTTGGATGGCAACTGGTCTACCACAGAAAGAAATGGCTAGTTACTGCGGGGAAAAAAATCTGCCTCATCAGTCATATATCGAAAGATACATGATCACCTAAGCGTGTATTACGCATGGCACATAACTGACTTATCTCTCCTAAACCCTGTTCACCATCCATCTACTCGAGGTCTCTAGGTAGGTTACACATCATTTTCCTTTTGCCTTCAATCTGTCCTGTCAGTATCAGATTTGGGGGGAAATTTAACAACTCTTCAACTGAGTTGTGAATTGATGAACAAAGCTGAAACGACAGAAAAGATTAAAAACATAGTTTATATCACAAACACATAAAGAGAATAGAGGATTGCTAGAAACATGTTGTTTTAGCAGTTAAAAGGTAAGGCATTGAGGATGAAATCCAAATACATATCTGTTTTGAAATAGATGATACACTTATTTGGATGGCATTCATATTCTGTTTATACTGTTTTGTCCTTACATCATTCAGATTAGCTTGTGACCAGCATGCCTGATCTGGAAACCTCTTTGCCCTGTATTCTTCTTTGTATCTGTAGTTGGCACTTAAATCCTATCTCGAGCATAATTTTGGGTCATGCCCATTATCATCAGTTTAATAGACTCTTCTCATTATCAGCAGGAGCCATCGACCAAAGGGAGATGACCTATATTTTTTATAATTTTCCAAGCCCTCTTTCCTCATGATGTGTCCTATACATTTCAAGTGCCTCTTTCTGATGTTTCCTTTTCGTTTCCATAATCTCTAAATATTTGGTCCACGGTATCTTCAGCATCCTTCTTTAGAACCACATCTCTGTTGCTTTAAGTCTCTTCTTCATCTGTTAGGAGATTGTTCAGCCTTCACTGCCATATAAGAGGACTGATATTACGTAACAGTTCAGTACTCTTTTCTTTGTTTCTAATGAAATTTTTCTGTTTCTTAATACTTTGCTTAACTTTTGGAAGGTGTCTTTTCATTGTTTCTGTTGCTTCAAGTCTCTTCATCTGTGAGGAGATTGTTCAGCATTCACCCTCATAAAGGACTCATATTACATAACAGTTCAGTATTCTTTGTTTCTAAGAAAATTTTTTTTGTTTCTTAATACTCTGCTTAGCTTTTGGAAGGTATCTTTCACTATCCCAATATATGCCTGGATCTCAATGTTGCACTTTCATGTGGATGTCAGGTCTGGCAGCAAACTTGTTAACTATTTCTTAGCAATAGGCCCCACTTGATATCAATATGAAGCGGCTTGCTAGAGCAGAATAGTCAAAGCTTTTTCAGTAACTGGAAAGATTTTTCTTTGTGTTTTGTTTCTTTTGTTTGGTTTTGTTTTCTTTTCTTATGGTTTTTCTGTTATTTTTTATTTTTCTGTTTTTGTTTGATGTTTTTGTTCTATTATATTTTCTGTTTTTTGGGTATGTTTTTATGTTTGTTTTTCTTATGTTTTTATGTTTGTTTTTCTTATGTTTTTATGTTTGTTTTTCTTATGTTTTTATGTTTGTTTTTCTTATGTTTTTATGTTTGTTTTTCTTATGTTTTTATGTTTGTTTTTCTTATGTTTTTATGTTTGTTTTTCTTATGTTTTTATGTTTGTTTTTCTTATGTTTTTATGTTTGTTTTTCTTATGTTTTTTATGTTTATTTTTTTCTTATGTTTTTATGTTTGTTTTTTTATGTTTTTATGTTTGTTTTTTCTTATGTTTTTTATGTTTGTTTTTTCTTATATTTTTTATATTTTTTTTTTTCTTATGTTTTATGTTTGTTTTTCTTATGTTTTTATGTTTGTTTTTTTCTTATGTTTTTATGTTTTTTTTTTTCTTATGTTTTTTATGTTTGTTTTTCTTATGTTTTTTATTTTATTTTTTCTTATGTTTTTATGTTTTGTTTTTTCTTATGTTTTATGTTTATTTTTTCTTATATTTTTATGTTTGTTTTTCTTATATTTTATGTTTTTTTTTTCTTATTTTTTATATTTTATTTTTCTTATGTTTTTATGTTTTATTTTTCTTATGTTTTTTATTTTATTTTTTCTTATGTTTTTTTATTTTTATTTTTCTTATGTTTTTTATGTTTGTTTTTCTTATGTTTTTATGTTTTTTTTCTTATGTTTTTTATTTTGTTTTCTTATGTTTTTATGTTTGTTTTTCTTATGTTTTTATGTTTGTTTTTCTTATGTTTTTATGTTTGTTTTTCTTATGTTTTTATGTTTGTTTTTCTTATGTTTTTATGTTTGTTTTTCTTATGTTTTTATGTTTGTTTTTCTTACGTTTTTATGATTGCTTTCTGTTCTGTGTTTTTTGGTTTTTCTGGTTTCTTTGTTTTTTGGGTTTTTTTCTTTGGTTCTTTGTTTTTTGGGTTTTTTTCTTTGGTTCTTTGTTTTTTGGGTTTTTTTCTTTGGTTCTTTGTTTTTTGGGTTTTTTTCTTTGTTTCTTTGTTTTTTGGGTTTTTTTCTTTGTTTCTTTTTTCTTTGTTTCTTTTTTCTTTGTTTCTTTTTTCTTTGTTTCTTTTTTCTTTGTTTCTTTTTTCTTTGTTTCTTTTTTTCTTTTGTTTCTTTTTCTTTGTTTCTTTGTTTCTTTTTTCTTTGTTTCTTTTTTCTTTTTTGTTCTGGTGCTTTTTTGTTTAGTTTTTGCTTGATTACATATTTCCTAAAGAGACAATGCCATATCTGTTAAGGATATATTTAACCATGAGTCTCCCTAGATTCCTTTTCTTAACTATTTGTAAATTGCCATTTATTCTTGGAAAACACAAATGAGTTTTTACTTAGTATTGAAGATCAGGTTGCTAACATTACTTTTTTGTTTAGTTTCCACAAATTATTTTAATGTACATTTCATCAGTTTTCTTCTATTTAATATTTTTTTGTCTTTTATCTTGCTGCATGTATTTTTTCCCTGGTTCAGTACTTCAGCCCCAACATCCTCATGCCCATGACAAATTTACTTGTACCATGCCACAAAATGTCTTTTTTTATGGTTTACATAAACAAGTTTTATGTACATTACATTTTTTTGCTTCTTTCTTTCATATTCCTTTTTTTTTTTTTTTTCAGTCTGTTCTGAGTAAGTCCTTGGCCCAGTTGCACTGGTGCTTCAACAACAAGAAAGTGAAATCACTGGATCTCGTCTTCGAATCTTGTGTCATCCATGGCTCAGGTCAACAATGTGAAAACTCAGCTGGGGTAAGTCTATAAGATTAATTGATCTGCTTTTTTTTTTCTCACAGCTTATCAACCTTTTACATGTTATTTAAAGCCAGAAAATATTTTTAGATTGTAAAAATTTTGGGGGAATAATAATGATTTACAAGTCATACTAATTAATCCATAATTGGAGTAGAAGATTCTTAATTTTCCCAAAGAACCTGGCTGAAATTGGAACTCATATCTCTGATTACAATTTTTTTGTCTTATCAACCGTTTGCTGGTTATTTAAAGCCAGAAAATATTTTTAGATCATAAAAAGAAAATATTTTTCCTTTTTTTTTTTTTTTCTTTTTTAAGATAATGTTTTTTTTACTGATACAAGTTGAACTAATTAACCCATAGTTGGGGGAGATGTGGATTAATACATTTTTCAAGTGTATTTGCACATAAGTGAATATAACAAAGTTGACAGGAATTGGAACCCTGCTCTCTGATTTTAAATATTAACCAGCCAAGCAGTCACCCATCTTGGTACTGATCAGGCTTGACATTGCTTAACTTCAGTGATCATACAAGAACCAGTGTTCCAATAGGATCTGGCTGTAAGCCATGTCTTCAAGAGGAATGGATCCAAGATAAAAAAAAAAAAAAAACCCGTAACTTATAAAACTTAATTGGTCTTCTTGTCGTTCCCTTTACTTTTCTTTAAATCTTATTTCTTTTGTCGTACACGGGACACTTGTTTGAGAATCAGAATAATTCAACTTCTTTGTTTTAAAGATAGGAAATTGCTTAAAAAAATTAGTAAAAAGTGAATGAACAAGATCTGTCATGCTTTGATGACATAAATTTTACAACAAATGTTGTAGAAACAAAAAAAAAAGAAGTTTTTAATTTTGGCACAAACCAACAAATACGGAATTCAGTTCAGATGAAAGACCTCCACTTCGTAAGATCATCTGACCGTCTTTCCTCTAAATGACCAGGAACTCAAAGAAGGTAGATTCTCTTAACACTGAAATATCAAATACCTTTTGTAAACAATTGTTATCAACAACTGCCTACTTTGTGTTTTATTATCTATCGTGCTGAGTGGATTTGCAATCTTCCCGTTTCAAATAAGTTATTTTTGTCTTTTTGGTTTTTTTTTTTTTAAGTTGAGTAAAAATTGTAACTTATTCTGCCTTCTCAGGCTAATATTTTCCACTGATATAAACTGTAATGATTGTATTAAATCAATTGCTAAGTCTGTCTATATTATTCAATGAAATATATATATGATAATTAAGTGGGTTGGCTGGCAAAATTAGTTGTTGCTGAAATTCCTAAATTTTCACTTGAGGATGAAACAGGGCTTGATACTTTAACTCAATTTAATTTTAATAATTATATTGAGGTTTTTGGCTCTCATTTTTGAAACATAAGAACTCTTATGTAACGAAGGATTTAAATTTTTTTTTTTTTTTTTTTTTTTTTTAAATAATTATAATCTAAGCGCTACTTCTGTATGGAGCACTGTTTTTTAAAAATAAAAACAAAAATACTAAAGAACTCTGGATTATCTACCTAACATGTTCTTTCCTATTTTTCTACATATCTACACACACACACACACACACACACACACACACAATATATATATAAGACTAATAATCTTATAAATATAAGCAGCTATACTCATCTGGCAAAACCTTAGGTGTTTTTTTTAGCTTGTAAATGAACAAACCAATACCCAAGGGGAAAGGGGGGGGAGAAAGAACTAAAAACATGTGTTTCCAGTGAAAATAATCAAAGAAAAAAAACTCTGATCAAGTAAAGTAAAAAATAAAAAAAACTCAATGATACAGCAAACTATACAAAATAACTAAAATCTTGGTAGGTTTGGCTCTTTAGGTTTGGATATATATATATATATAGGATGAAAATCTTGGTAATCCATTATGGATAATCCCAGGAGGTTAAATCAGAGCTCAATGTTAAATCAGAGCAATTAATTCAATGAATTAAGTATTATAATAAAAAATAATTTAAAACCATTCCTATCTCTCAGCTTCCCTCTCTAATTTTGACCACGTCTGTCACCATCTCTCCCCACTCTCTCTCTATCACCTTACATCAACTTAATACTAACCCTCAAAAGTGTATAAAAAAAATATATGTAAATTTAAATTTACTTTTTCACCCTTGGAAGTGAGGTCTGATGAGCCAGGAAAAAAGCCATTTTCAAGGATGAAATAAAAGTATAGCTGAAAGCGCTTGGAAAAATAAAACATTTGGACAGTTTTTCTATAATTTATTTACTGAAAAGAAAAAAAATTAAAAGATAATGAGAAATTTTCTGAAAAAAAAATTAAAGCACCTTGTCTGTCATATTTAATGAAGCAAGCATGAAAGAAGGATTGCTGTCTAAATGCACAAAATATATATATATTCAAAATTATAACATAAACATGTTATAACATCCCTACAAAAAACAGCCATTTTGCTTTAATACTTCTGTTTTATCAAGTGATGGTTTTGATTGCAAAATAAAGAGTTTTAAGAGTTCAAAATCAAACAAACCCCCTCAGTAGGAGGAAACATTGTTACTTAACCTATCATGACCAATCAGAATACTAGTATATGGTAATTCAAAATAACGTGACATTATACTCTAAGTACAATCTATTAGTGCATTGAAGTTAAGATTAGATTAAATTTGAAACCAACATAAAGGTTTAATTTCACAGTTCAATTTAAAATTACAAATTCTAAATTTAACATAGTATCAAATTTAATATTATTACAAAATTATTCAGAAATGAAACTATAGAAAAATATTTTTATTGTTCCTGGTGAAGTGCCAGTTTATCAGTTAAGTTCGACACTGATGTAAGAAGCATTCATGATTGCTACACATATTTGATACATGGAAGACTGAATTAAAATAAGGAGGTAGATAAGGAAGGGAATTTTCAAATGACAGGACAAACACATTCACATCCTAATACACAAACACATATATATAATCAAATATATGAACACACAAATATAAAGAGTTCAAAATCAAACAAACTTCCTCAATAGAGGAAACATTGTTACTTATCCTTAACCAATCAGAATACAAAATGGTAATTCAAAATAACGTGACATACTCTAAGTACAATCTGTTAGTTAATTAAAGTTAAGATGAGATTAAATTAGAAATCCATATAATTAATTAAGTTTTAATTCCACAGTTAAATTTAAAATCATAAATTACAAATGTCAAATTCTAAATTTAACCAAGCATCAAGTTTAATATTACAAAATTATTCAGAAATGAAACCAAGACAAAAAATGTTTTATTGTTCTTAGCAAAGTGCCAATTTATCAGTTAAGTACAATGCTGATATAAGAAGTATCTACAATCTCAAATAAGAAAAATTTTTAAATGACAGGACATTCACGTCCTAATACGCAAACACATTCATGTCCTAATACATAAACACATTCACATCATCAAATATATAAGGATGAATAGTCACACAGAAAATAGAAGGAAAATTTCAAAAATAAAGAATAAAATCAGAATAAAAAAAAAAGAATAAAGACAAACATAAAAAAAAAACACGCAAAAGAAAAAACCAGACTTATTAAAATTCAAGCATAAATACACTAATAAGGCACAAACTCAATATTTTACATACAGAAACGTATAGATAAAAAAGTGGGGACTCAAATAAAGGTAAGAAGTGCAAATACATGCATATGTAAGATGCATACATATACGTAGTTGAAACATGCATATCAAGCTGTAGACAAAGCAAAGAAAAAGAAAACACACACACACACATATATATATATATATATATATATATATATATATATAAAAAACCGAACAAACTCACATGTCCAAACAAAATAAGCACATTAGCAATTTGCATATGAATAAAACGGCATGTATACAAATATAAAAACATACATTTACTCACATATACCCAAATATATATACACATATATATATATTTAAAGATATTTTTGTAGGTACAAAATTTAATGATCGAAATAAAAGTATAAAATTTAATATTACAAGACATATTAAAACAGTATTAAATAATAAAAAAAAAAACTCAACAACAAGGGGGGAAGCAACCGGTTTCGCTCCATTCGTCCAGGCTTCCACGGGAGATTGAAAATTAAAACAGAGAAATGTACAGTAAGAATAGGTGGAAAAAAAAAAAAAAAAAATTACACACACACACACACAGAGAGATATATATATATATATATATATATATATATATATATGTTCGTATATATGCAAGAAGGAACTAGAGGCAGATGACAGCGAGTCCCAGCAAACACTCACGTTGTTTGCACAAAGAAGGCTTGCGGGACCCGATGTCGACGCGGTTACTAATTTGAAAGCCCAGTTGAACAATTTCGCTCACCCCTTTTCCTGCTCCTCTGTCGCAACTGCTGAATCCAAATGGAAAGCAGAACATCAGCGTGTTGTTAACGCTCTGAGGAATAATTATAACTTGATTATTTCCAGACCTGATAAAGGTGCTGGTGTAGTTATTTTGGATCGAGCAGACTATATAACCAAAATGTCTTCTATCTTAGAAGACACTTCAAAATTTATTAGACTTGGTTCTGCTGACACCTGTGATGGAACCTCCTGGGTGTGAAGCGAAATTTCAAAAATCACTTTTAAAGTGGGTAAAATCAGGGTTCCTCTCAAAGGAAATTGCCAGCGAAATCGTCCTTCGGTGCGATTCGTCCCCGATTATATGGTCTCCCGAAAATCCACAAGGAGGGTGTACCGTTGCGACCGATTTTGTCCATGATCGGGTCAGCCCAACACATGATAGCCCAATGGCTCTCCACACTTTTGGATCCTGTGTTGCAGTGCCTGGATGGTTTTTGTATTAAGGATTCCTTTTCCTTTGTTGACGGCGTGAAAAAATTGTCTTCTTCCGGTAAGTTCATGTGCTCTTTCGATGTTTCTTCCTTGTATACTTGTGTCCCTTTGATGGAAACCATCGATATTGATTGCGACTATCTCTATCGCAGTTCATTAACTCCACCTAGTTTTCCTGAGTCAATTTTTTCGGAATTGATGAGATTTGCAACGTCCTCCGTTGAATTCAGTTTCAACAATACTATGTACCGACAGATCGATGGGGTCGCTATGGGCTCGCCTTTGGGTCCGGCACTTGCTAACATATTTGTTGGCTTCCAGGAAGAAAAGATACAAAAGAATCCACTTTGTCCTCAACTGTACTCTCAGTATGTGGACGACACCTTTTGTTTATTTAATGGTGAAGTTGAGGCTGACCAGTTTCTTTCGTTTTTAAATGGCATCCATCCAGCACTAAGGGTCACTATTGAAAAAGAGTGTAATCATCAATTGGCTTTTTTGGATGTATTAGTACATCGCACGTCAACAGGTTTTCTTACTTTCGTTTATAGAAAACCTACTTTTTGTCAGGGTTATACACGCGTTGGGACTCTTTTTGTCCCACTAAGCATAAGATCAACATTATCAAAACCCTCCTCCACAGAGCATTAAAGATTTGCTCTGAGCCTTTCCTGAACAGCGAAATTAACTTTATTAAGGATACCCTATGTAATTTGGGTTATCCTCTTGATACTGTTAATTCAGTTATCCGGAGTAAAGTTGAAGAGTTCAGAAGTGCCCGATCTCTACGGTCAAAAAAAATGCCCTGTTTACCTTAGATTACCCTGGATTGGTACAAAGTGTGAAAAAAAAATGGCCAAACAAATTTCATCAAAAGGTTCGTTGCTGCTTTTCTCTGCTGAAGTTCGGATTATTTTTCAAACTCTGCCTATGTTTCGATCTGCGTGTAAAGACGTTCTCCCTCCCCACCATATTAATTCAATTGTTTACAAATCGTTTGTAGTTATGGAGCCAACTACATACAGAAACAACTCAAGCGCTTAGACACTAGAATAAAGCAATGCGTTCCTACTAAAATTAGAAACCACACCTTGCCTTCGAAAGTGGACTCCGTCCTGAACACCTACAGTTCCGCCATATGCGAACATCTTTTTAAATAGCAGAGACTGTGCCGCCAAATTTAGTGTCGACTGGTTCACCGTGTTGGCCCGGTCACACTCCATATTTCATCTGAAGGTTCTGGAGGCACTTTACATCGGGTCCCATAAGCCTTCTTTGTGCAAACAACGTGAGTGTTTGCTGGGACTCGCTGTCATCTGCCTCTAGTTCTTTTCTTGCATATATACGATACATATATATACATATATATATATATATATATATATATATATATATATATATATATATATGTGTGTGTTTTTTTTTCCACCTATTCTTACTGTACATTTCTCTGTTTTAATTTTCAATCTCCCGTGGAAGCCTGACGAGCGGGAGCGAAACCGGTTGCTTCCCCCCCCCTTGTTGTTGAGTTTTTTTTTTATTATTTAATACTGTTTTAATATGTCTTGTAATATTAAATTTTATACTTTTATTTTGAACATATATATATATATATATATATATATATATATATATATACCCACGTACATACATATACAAAAATACAAACCAACATGCAGACTCACATGTGAAATGTATGAACCCAGGTATATACACACATATATAAACAGATGTAGAAACAACCATACAAACACACATACGTACATGCTTACCTAGGTAACCATAACAAATTCAGAGTCTATGCAAAATTAATGCATAAATGAGCGCAACTATTGAATATCAACTTAACGATCTGATCTATGTCTGCTTAAATCGTTAGCAAATAAGGGTTGGTTATAATTAACATTTATGATCTGGTTACAATTAAAATAAATGTATGTATGTATATTTAAACAGTTATTATTAAATATAACAGATAATAAATGTCTGTCTGATCATGAGCTGTTCAAATATTTGCTTTAATTTCTGGTGAAAATAAAAACAATAATTGTCCAACATTTGGATATTTTTTTTATTAAGTTGGTCCTAAGCTTTCGGTTCAAATGAGCCATCCTCAGAATAAATCCAAATGTTGGACAATTTTTGTCTTTATTTTCACCAGAAATTAAAGCAAACATTCTAATATTAAAACAGCTCGTCATCAGACATAATAGACATTCATTATCCGTGTAGATAATGATCTGCTGCCCCAATACACTAAATATATGTATATGTAAATAAAGAACCAATAAATAATAATACAAATTTACAATACTATTCTATTATCATTCATAATATTATTACCCATATTGCAAGGTAAAGGGTGAACTTTGTCTACAGTTAACAGTAAGTTCATTCCTTTGATTTAAGACATTAATCCTATCTTTTAAATCTAATAATTTCTGATATTTCATTGATACCTATATGCATACATCATACATATGCATGCATTTGAACTTCTTACCTTTATTTGATTCTGCACTTTTTTATCTATATTTGTTTGTGTATGAAAATATTGATAGTTGGTTTGTGTTTTGTTAGTGTATTTATGCTTGAATTTTGGTGTGTCTGATTATTTGTATATAATACATGTGTGTGATTGCTTGTATGTTCTTTTACCTCTATGTACACGTATCTGACAATTTTCTTTTGTGTGGTTTTTTTGTTTGTCTTTATTCTTCTTTTTATTCTTAATTTTTATTTTCCTTTTTTTGTATTTTCTTTCTATTTTCTGTGTGAATATCCATCTTTATATTTGTGTGTTCATATATTTGATTATATATATGTGCTTGCATATTAGAATGTGAATGTCCTGTCATTTAAAAATTTTCCTTATTTGAGATTGTAGATACTTCTTATATCAGCGTTGTATTTAACTGATAAATTGGCACTTCGCTAAGAACAATAAAACATTTTTTGTCTTAGTTTCATTTCTGAATAATTTTGTAATAATATTAAACTTGATGCTTGGTTAAATTTAACTGTGGAATTAAAACTTAATTAGTTATATGGATTTCTAATTTAATCTCATCTTAACTTTAATTAACTAACAGATTGTACTTAGAGTATGTCACGTTATTTTGAATTACCATTTTGTATTCTGATTGGTTAAGGATAAGTAACAATGTTTCCTCTATTGAGGAAGTTTGTTTGATTTTGAACTCTTTATATTTGTGTGTTCATATATTTGATTTTATATATATATATATGTGTGTGTTTGCGTATTAGGATGTGAACGTGTTTGTCCTGTCATTTGAAAATTCCCTTCCTTATCTACCTCCTTATTTTAATTCAGTCTTCCATGTATCAAATATGTGTAGCAATCATGGATACTTCTTACATCAGTGTCGAACTTAACTGATAAACTGGCACTTCACCAGGAACAATAAAAATATTTTTCTATAGTTTCATTTCTGAATAATTTTGTAATAATATTAAGTTTGATACTATGTTAAATTTAGAATTTGTAATTTTAAATTGAACTGTGAAATTAAACCTTTATGTCGGTTTCAAATTTAATCTAATCTTAACTTCAATGCACTAATAGATTGTACTTAGAGTATAATGTCACGTTATTTTGAATTACCATATACTAGTATTCTGATTGGTCATGATAGGTTAAGTAACAATGTTTCCTCCTACTGAGGGGGTTTGTTTGATTTTGAACTCTTAAAACTCTTTATTTTGCAATCAAAACAATCACTTGATAAAACAGAAGTATTAAAGCAAAATTGAAATTTTTGTAGTGATGTTATAACATTCTTATGTTATAATTTTAAATAAATATTATTTGCTCTACTTGGTATTGAGCACTCTTCTAAGAATAGTGTTTTTGGTTATCAGAATTTTATTCCATCTGTACCAACCCTGTACTCATATATATATATATATATATATATATATATATATATATATATATAATTTTTTTTTTTTTTTTTTTTTTTTTTTTTAAGCATTTCACCCCAAGCAAGGCGGGAAGCCACTAGGATGCAAGGGGTTACAGAAAATTTAGAGCAAGATCAGATAGGAGTGATAGTGTAGTGGATAGATCAAGGCAACTGGAGATGTCGATTGACATTACACTTGAATAGCTGGAGATTATAGCTCACAGGGAAACAGGAATAGGGAAGGGAGTTCCACAGGTGAGAGGTGCGAGACATGAAGCTATTAGAGTAGAAGAGACGGCTACATTTAGGAGGGAGACAGTGAAGGGGTGAGAGTGGGATGCCAGCCTCGAAGGCGCTGGAACTCATGACATCTGGGAACCAGCTTTTAATGCAGCTCCTCGAGCAATTTCCATGAAAGTATTTGTAGAACAGACAGAAGAGGTGACGGCGCGTCTGTGAGAAAGTGACTGTAGACGCCAGGGCAGGGCCAACCACATTGCATATCCGCCTCTAGAGCCTATCAAGAACTCCGAGGCAAACAGAAGGGCACCAGACCATATATATGGCAGCAAGTATATATATATATATATATATATATATATATATATATATATATAGCATGCGATGGGTAAATTGTCATCTAAATTATACAAAATTGAAAATAACACTGACATCTCATTTTAATATATTTACCAAAATTACACAAAGATATGAAATACTAGTGTAAATTTATTCAATAAAATTGCCATTGGCTTTAATCATGCCTCCAGACGACTTTAGAATCTCTTGCAACACTTCTGGGTGGTCTCTTTGTTTAAGTTGGTGAATCTTGCCATAATACTTGCCTTCAGTTCATCTTTGATCTTACAAGGAGTTTTGTTGGTGACTTGCTCAACTGCACCCCACACATAATAATCAAGGGGGTTGCAGTCTGGGGAGTTAGGTGGCCAAATGTAAGGGGTGATGTGGTTGCAAAAATTTTCTGACAGCCATGACTACGCTCTTGTGTGCAGAGTCCTGTTGCCAGACATAGTGCTGACCTGGGTCAAGAGGATGGCTGCTGGAGGACCCTATCTCCTCAAAGCACTTGATGAGTCTGAGGCCCTTACCAACAAATTCAGTTTTTTTCTGATCAGAGTGAGTTTTCATAGTTTCCATACCTTTGTCATCACCATTAGACTCGTCCAACTCTTTTGTAATCCTTTGCTCTGTCCTTTGATTAACACCCAAACACTCTGAAATGTTTGTATTGGAGCGTCTGACTTGAAATGCCAAGCAGTACAACATGCTGTTTCCAAATTTCTGCATTTAGAGAGTCTTGATAAAATCCAAAGAATCTGCCATATTATCAATCCAGACCTGGCATCTTGGCTTCAATCACTTTCATGGCAATTGTTCTTGTGGTCTTTCTTCTTTGGTACCTCAACTTCATGAATTTAAGTGCAGTACTAGATTGGCGGTTAGGCCTCTTCATTTTACTGTTGAAATCTTTTAAATGCAACCGTAAATTCTGTTCTAATAGTTTGTTTTTTTTCTCTCACACTTCTTTACCTACAGAACTCTTCCAGCTTCTTTGTCTTTATCAATTATGATCTTCAAAAGTTTAAATGCAATGTCAATTGTCATCTTCTGTCTTTGTATCCTGTTCTTTTATTGTCCTCGGTAATGTTTTCTGAGTAACCCTTTGCATTTTTGTGACTTTATCACCTTCCTAGGGTAAAATCTTTATATATATATATACACACACACACGCATGTGTGTATATATATATACACACACACACACAGTTCTCAAACATTTCACATGTTGAAAAAATCTGTTTTCATACAGAAAATTCGAGATGAAAATGCCTTGGTTATCGAACTGAATTTCAGTTATTGAACAATATTGCCGAACCAAGTTAACTTGAACAGAATCATTTCTGAGTCAATTGCCATGTTGCGTACATTAGTGTGTTGTGGTGTGTTTTCTTTTCCAATTTTATTGTACTGTGACTTTTTTTTCCTCTTCATTAATCGTCAGTTATGGCTCCGAAGAAAGCTCGGAGTGATACTGATAAGGGAAAAAGAAAAGTTGAGAAAAACAATCCGAAATGGAGAAAGAAATACTCACAAAACATGAAAATGGTGTTCATGTGTCAGATCTTGCTGTGCAGTATGGTATGCTAAACCAACAATATCTACTATTCTAAAGAATAAGGAAGTGATAAAAGCTTATTTTGCAAAAGGAGTGACAGTTATTAGTAAACGAAGACCAAAGATACTCGAAGAAGCGGAAAATTTATTGCTTATTCTTATAAATAAGAAACAGCGGGTGACAGTATCAGTAAAGCATTTATTTGTGAGAAATGATTTGGTTCTCAAACAATTCAATTTTAGAACAGATTATGGTTGAGAACTGAGGTTATATATATATATATATATATATATATATATATATATATATATATATATATATATATAAAAAAGAAAGAACAGTAAGATATATAATCCGGTGTTCTTATAGATATTTTTATTTTTACAAAATAGTGCTCAATGTAAATTTACAGAGCATTAATAATTAAATTACAAAATTAAATTCAGGGCTTTTAGCTTCCATTTTTGAAACATGGTTAGAACTGTGTAGCTTAAAAAAACATTTTAAATCAATTAATTTATAATATATAAATAAAAAAGAAAGAACAGTAAGCTTCCATTTTGAAACATGGTTAGAACTGTGTAAGAAAAACATTTTAAATCAATTAATATATATATATATATATATATATATATATATATATATATATATATATATATATATATATATATATATAATATATTTTAAGAAGTGGATTAGCTCTAACATATTAATTTTTTTTTAATGGATTTTAAATAATGTTTAAACAAATAAATCAATTTTGTATCACTTTTGTTGTGTGAACACCACATGGTGTTTCTGTGTGGGTGTGAGGTTCTTGAAACATTAGCTTATTTAAAGTGTGTATTTTAATTGTATCTGACCTTGCATCTCGACTCCAGTCACTTTCCCACAGACATGATGTGGCTTCCCTCTGTCTTTTCTACAAATATTTTCATGGCAACTGCTCTGACAAACTATTTTTCCTGGTGCCCAAACTGCATGAATTTAAGTGTGTTACTATGTTGGCATCTCTGTCCCACACTTTTACTGTCAAAACGGTTAAATGTAACTGCCTCTTCTACTCCAAAAGCTTCTTCTCTCTCACACTTCCCAACAGTGGAACTCCCTTCCTCTTGCTTGCTTCCCTGATAATTGTAATGTTCAAATATTCAAATTTAATATCAATTGATATCTTCTGATGCCTTGATCTTGATCCCTGTCCTTATCTTTTCATCAAACAACCCTCTTTTCTCTTACTTTCACTCTCTGTAACCCCTTGTGTACTAGTGACACTCCTGCCTTGCTTGGGGTTTTATGCTTTAAAAAAAAACGACTGGAGCATAAAACAGCCAAAACATTGTGAATATGGCAATGAAGATGAGTATAACAGTCTGAATAATGTAGATAATGCAAGTAATCATAATACCTCATATGAGAAATACAGATTATTTGAATTTAAATTTCAGATATTCAATTTTTGTGCAAATGAGTTTCAAATGGTTTTTGATATTTTTTCTATTTTTTATTTATTTTTTTATTTTTACTTCTTTTTTCATTTTCACCTTTTTTGATACATTTTGCTTATTTTTTTTTATCCCTTTTGTCCATTTTGCTTATTTTTTTATCCCTTTTGTCCATTTTGCTTATTTTTTTTATCCCTTTTGTCCATTTTGCTTATTTTTTGTCAATTTTCCTTATTATTTTTTTTCCATTTTGCTTATTTTTTTGTTGTCCATTTTGCTTATTATTTTTTTGTTGTCCATTTTGCTTATTATTTTTTTTTTGGTTGTCCATTTTTTTGTTGTCCATTTTGCTTATTATTTTTTTTGGTTGTCCATTTTGCTTATTTTTTTTGGTTGTCCATTTTGCTTATTTTTTTGTTGTCCATTTTGCTTATTTTTTTGGTTGTCCATTTTGCTTATTATTTTTTTTGGTTGTCCATTTTGCTTATTATTTTTTTTGGTTGTCCATTTTGCTTATTATTTTTTTTGGTTGTCCATTTTGCTTTATTATTTTTTTGGTTGTCCATTTTGCTTTATTATTTTTTTGGTTGTCCATTTTGCTTATTTATTTTTTATCCCTTTTGTCCATTTTGCTTATTTATTTTTTATTCCTTTTGTCCATTTTGCTTATTTATCTATTTTACTTTTTTTTATTTTACTTTCCTGTTTAAGTTTTTTTTTCCCCCCATTTTAAAAAAAGTTTTTCTGTTTTTACACTGGTGTTTGATGTGCATGAGACTAAACAATGTCTATCTGATACTTATTCTCAGGTATCACAAAATCACTTGTGCCACTGAAACGCACACAGAATACACCTTTCTTTACCCTAAGACATTTTACTCAGTTGTACCAAAAATTTCAAGTTCATAACATCATATTTTCTAACTCCTACTTAAAATTTTTTCCTTGAGGATGATAGCTGTAGATGGGTCATTCCTTGGGGGGGATGATAGCTGTAGATGGGTCATTCCTTGGGGGGATGATAGCTGTAGATGGGTCATTCCTTGGGGGGATGATAGCTGTAGATGGGTCATTCATTGGGGGGATGATAGCTGTAGATGGGTCATTCATTGGGGGTAGCTGTAGGCAGGTCATTCCTGGGAGGACGATAGCTGTAGACGGGTCATTCCTTGTGGTGGTGACAGCTGTAGACGGGTCATTCCTTGGGAATTATATTAAATAGACTTTGTTTGCTATTGCTTTCTTTCTCATATGTATATCTGTTTCTGATCTTCTCCCTCTCTGTTATTTTATCCCACATTGTGATAATAGAAGATCTGCCAAGAATGTCGAACTGAACCCTTTATTTTGCTCACTGGGGTAGATGTCAGTTATCAATTATCTCCTGTTAATTTCCCTCTGAAAGTTCTCCACTGCCTTAACCGGGTATTGAATTCACACTCTTTGGGTCCTGTTCAGTTCAACATTCCAATCACCTGAAGAAGGCTGAAGTGTACAACGGCCGAAATGTTGTGATAAATATAGCAACAAAGATGAAGACAATAGTCCAAATAATGTAAATAATGTACATAATACCTCATCTCAGAAATATAGACAGAATCTGCCAAGAAATATTGTAAAAACCTGGACATAAATAACAATGTGGGAAATTTAATAACCAGCTTTTAATGTTACCAGGCAGGCTCTTGACTGGAATCCACAAAGGGAAGGAAAACGTGGGTCAACCATAACAGACTTGGTGCAGAAGTGTTGACGCAAAGGTGAAGGTAGCGGGCACGACATGGGCTGAGCTGAAGAGGATCACCCAGAAATGCATCTGTTGGAGAGGTGTTGTTGTGGCCTATGTCCCCCCACAGAATCAAGAGGCATTATATATATATATATATATATATATAAGAGAAAGAGTTCGTAGTGGTTCCAACGAGAGAAAAGTATGTATATTAAAAAGAAGAGAAGACGGGCCGTAAACGTTTTTGGTTGAAATGTGTTTTTTTTTCTTTTAGAAAAAAATATTATGCTTTATTTTCCATAATTTTACTACACGCGTTTCTGGTCTAGTGACCGTCTTCAGGTAAAAGCGGAGATTTCCACATGTTATTAAAAATAATTAATTTTTTCTTTGTTTTTCAATGTTGAATATTCTTGATATGAGACATTCGCTGTTTTTGTGTTAGTACTTCGAATGTCTTGAATTGAGACCAGAAACACGTGTAGTAAAATTATGGAAAATAAAGCATAATACATTTTTTTTTTAAAAAACACATTACAACGAAAAACGTTTGTAGCCCGTCTCTTCTCTTCTTTTATTTTTTATATATATATATATATATATATATATATATATATATATATTGTTATGGGATCTTACCCATAATAATAATAATGGACTATTCCATACTTAATAAATACTTTGCCTCAGGAGTAGGCAAAGAGTCAGTAGTTCAAGTCGAGTCAGAGGCAGTCCGAAACAGTCGTGTTCAGACAATTACTACAAGACATTGGAATAGTGATACTGGTCGAGACTACAGTGTTCTCTCTACTGTTCATGCTAACACTTCTACTTCTCTGTATATATTCCTGTTTGTAATATATCTGTGTTATTCCATACCTATGTTCTTTATTGGTTCTACCTTGGACTATCACCGTGGTACAAGGAACCGGACCATAACAATAATTTAATAACAAAAGTGATAAAAAACAAACAAAAAGAAACTAAATCAGTGCGACTAGATACCCCAAAAAATTATTGAAAATAAAATAATTTTAAATTTGTGATCCCCTCCTTTCGTGCATGTGCAATCACATTGACATAAACGTCGCTTTAGTCTGAAGTCTTCAAGGAGGAAACTTATCTTAACTCAAATAAGGTGTTATCTGTGTGTTTTGTAAAAACCCAGTTTGTCATGAGGATTAGTTCACATCCTATATCAGATCATAATCATTTTGTGAAAAATGGAGTTTAACATCTGTAGAGTTGGAAATCTCTTATAAAGAACACATAGTGTAGAACAAGTATTGTCAAACTCATCTCACAAAACCTTCCCCTCCCGGCTATGGGTTAAATAGTAGGACTTGTATCAGAAAATCATTATCTCAAAAAAAATATAGAAGAAAGTTCATCCGAACAATTACCATGAAAGTATTTATAGAAAAGGCACTTGGAAACTACGTTATAATGGTGGGAAAGTGATTGAAGCCAAGATAACAGGTCAGGATTGATAACATTGCAGATTCTTCTTTAGATTTTATCTAAATATATAGCAGAAGCTCCAAACCAGATGTGGTAGCAATATTCGTAGCACAACCAAAATCTTCTGTAAGATAGATTCTGGATTTTGAATTAAATGAAGGTCTTATTTGATGGCAAAATGATTTAGTATTAATGTCCTTGTGCCATGCACCTTGTCCAGATACAATTTGTAAAGCTTCAGTAAATTATAAATTTTATAATGTGCAATAAGGTTTTCACTGATCACTGGAAGGGAATTCTAATGCAATGATTTTGAACTTAAACTTAATCTTCAAACTACTTTACTCAAAAAATGGTAACAATTTGAAAAAATATTTTGTATCATTATTTACCATGTGAAACGCTTACTTTCAAATTCAGTGCAATATGGCAGTTCCAAAATCAACCTTCTCAAACATGAAGTACCTCAGTTATTTCGATTTTACATCATATTAGTCACAAAGAAAATGTATAAATTCCTTTTCATATTTTTAGCTTTTATTAAAATTGCCAAGGAGTGAGGGTAATTAAGATAATGGTGATGTCAGTGGAAAAACTGTTTTTTTTTTTTTTTTGGTGTTTTTTGGGCACGAATATCAGTGTTTGCATAAAGAGATACTGGTTAAACATTTAAATAAAAATTCTAACTAAAAATTTATACATGACTACACATAAACATAAATTGAAAAACATAAATTTTCAAGGAATGTTGTGGTTGAATTCATTAAACAAAATTTCAAGATATACATTTAAAGGTGTGCTAAAACATTTACCTATCCACCAATGAAAATTTGTTGATGTGGTCAGCTTTTTCAGCACCATTTATTTTTATTTATTTATATTTTATATATATATATATATATATATATATATATATATATATATATAATGTATATTAAAGTTTAGTAAATCTGCCAGCATCTATTGACAGGTAACAGAGATTGGTTTTTTTGTTTAGTGAATTTTTGTGGTTTGATTTTGCAAATGTAATTTTAATGAAACACTGCTACAAATAATAATGTTACATATAATAGCCCTATTCTGCCATTAATGCTTGCTTTTATTCCTGACCACTGACAATCCCTTTCTTCCTCATTTACAATGCATTTCTATAGTGAAACCGTGCTACAAATTAATAATTCTACATATAATAGCCATATTCTGCCAGTAATGCGTGCCTTCATTCCTGACCACTGACAATCCTTTTCTTCTTCATTTCCAATGCATTTCTATAGTAAAACACTGCTACAAAATAATAATTCTACATATAATAGCCTGTTCTATATGGAATTATTTTATTTTGTGTATGTGCATGAATTTGTGTGTGTATAAATTTATATTCACACAATTTTTTATATATATATATATATATATATATATATATACACTTCTTTAAAGTCTTGGTTGCAACATAATATCTAACATTCAGAGGAGTGCTACATGCCAAGACAATATTATAAAGGGTTTGTATGTGCCTAAAGACACAAAGTGGGTGGTATCATGTGTTTGGGTCCCAACTATGGGTAAACAGTGAACACCTCCAAACAGAAATCTACAGTATATTTTTTTCATAATGAAATGATGACTGATACAACACTAAAAGAATATAAAAATACATTTTTATAGTAAAATTACCAATTATACATTTTGTGGTCTATAAATTACAGATCAAAAAAAAAATAAAAATAACTACTATTACTCTGAAAGTATAAAATTATGTACAAAATATGTTCATTTCGGCATTAAATGACCCATAGAGGTGTTGATATGCCGCTAATCAAAAACGACCAACCAAAACCAGCTAATGACACTTCTTGTTAGCTGGGGCTTCAGAATACACCAACTGCATCTCTTTTCGCCCTTGACATGTCCCATTGTTAGGCTCCAAAGAAAACCAGGGGTCAGAGATTACCGTAGAATCACAATAAAAAGAACGAAAGAAACCATAGATGTCACACCTCAAATTCCTAGAAAAATAAGTCTGGTACAATATTGAACCAGTGGAACAATATATTCCTGATCCACTAAGGTGCTTCAAGTGCCAAAAATTTAGACATCAAGCATGTGTAAAATGTGGCCAAAAGGATTCAGGTCACTTGGACAAAGAATGCCACTATGAAGTAAGATGTACTAACTGCCAGGAAAACTGTTATGGTCCGGTTCCTTGTACCACGGTGATAGTCCAAGGTAGAACCAATAAAGAAGAACTCGAACACAGGTATGGAATAACACAGATATATTACAAACAGGAATATGTACAGAGAAGTAGAAGTGTTAGTATGAACAATCAGGTTTAGTAGAGAGAACAATCTAGTCTCGACCAGTATCACTATTCCAATGTCTTGCAGTAATTGTCTGAACGCGACTCTGTTTCGGACTGCCTCTGACTCGACTTGAACTATTGATTGATGATATTCAGTCCCCCCCGAGGGTGTCATGTGGCACAAGGACTTTTTAATGTGGGATCTTCGAGCCCGTGGGCTCGGCCAAAAATATGCCCATTGAACCCGTATAAACAGGTTCAGGGTTGGTTTACTTCCCCAAAAGAGAATCCGCCCTTCGGCGTAGCCTCTTTCAAGTTCCTCCCAACCTGAAGGCAGAGAGTTCAACCGAACGGTCGGTTCAAAAGTGAACTACTGACTGACTCCTTGCCTACTCCTGAGGCGCAGTATTTATTAAGTATGGAATAGTCCATTATTATTATGGGTAAGATCCCGTAACAAAAACCATCCAGTATATTCCCAATCTGGAAAAGGAGATAGTTGAGGTGAAACATAGATGAAATATTTCATTCGTGGAGACAAGGAAAATTGTAGAAAGCTACATGAAATTCCCTTCCTATACAAAAATAATGCAAGGAAGGGCCACAACGATTACCAGTCAAAATGACAAATACAGAGCCCTGATTGAGAAATTCATACACTTAGGTCCAAATTTCAAAACCACCATATACTCCAAGGAAATAGTAGAAACTGAACCACAAAAGAAATCCAATGAAATGATTGAAATAATAAAGAAAAAAAACAAATACAAAATCTCTTTTCAAAAATAAATCCTATAATGAAAAGGTCACAGTGATTTCCTATCCATCTGCCAAAAATCATTAAAGACAGGCTGGTTCTGTTTTTTTTTCTTAAGTCTAACAAAAACCAGAAATTCACTGTAACCAAATTCCTACCCAAAACCGATTTGACAAACTGGAAGAAATGGAGGTGGAAAGTCAGAACCCACATACAGCCAAAATCTTCAAAAAGTCAGGTACCATATTTAGCCAGTGGAACGATATATTCCAGCTATATTCATGTTTGGTGACTTTAACGCCCATCACACCAAGTGGCTCGAGAATGCTACTACTGACCGGGCTGGCATTCAAACATTTAACTTCTCAATTTCTCAATCCCTCATGCAGATAGTTGACTTCCCCACACGTTTTGCCCTCAACCTGGCAGGTAAGGCCTCTCTTCTCGATCTGTGTTTTACCTCCATCCCCGAATCTTGTAGCGCCACACAGTTCTGGCCGCTTGGCAACTCCAATCACGCCGTGGTATCTGTCAACATTTTCTTCAACTCCACACCCCGCAAAGAACCTCCCATCACAAGAACCTCGTTCTACTATCAACGAGCAGATTGGGACTCGTTCCGTGACTTCCTCCGCGATGTCCCCTGGGATGTTGTCTTTACACTCCCTATCCAAGAATGTGCTTCTGAGGTCTCATCCTGGGTTAAAGCTGGAATTGACGCTTTCATCCCCTCAAGGAAATTTAAGGTCAAGTCGCATTCCTCTCCTTGGTTCTCCGCTGCTTGCTCAGCTGCCATTGCCCATAGGAATCACTTCTTTCACCTATTTCGTAGCGACATGTCGGACTGCAATAGACGTCTCTTTGTCTCCACCCGTAACGAGTGTAAGCATGTCCTCAACGAAGCTAAGTCAATATTTGCTGCTCGGATGAAGGAACGTATTGCATCTCGCAAATTTGGCTCCAAAGATTATTGGCGGCTCTGCAAGAGTGTCGTGAACAATAGAAAACCCTCCATACCTCCTTTATTCAACCAGTTCGAGGTCTTGACCTCCTCCACCGACAAGGCTGAATGCTTTGCTTGGAAATTCTCATTTAATTCAATGCTCGATTCCACCGGTGTACCCATACCAGACTTCCCTCCAAGAACTGAGGCCTTATTGAGCGGCTTACATATAACCCCGTCATTGGTACTGGGCATTATCTCCAACTTAGACCCCCACAAGGCTAGTGGTGGAGATGGCATACCAAATCTAGTGTCGGCGGCAAAACTAACCTGGGCGTGCGTCTTGAAATGGACCTCCAATCGGTTGTTAACTGGGGCAAGAATTGGCTGGTCAACTTTAACGCCTCAAAAACTAAATTACTCTCCATTAACCACCATAGAGATCCTTCCCTGCCCCCCATTAAAATGTCTGATAGTCAACTTCCTGAGAGCAACTCCCTGCGTCTGCTCGGTCTCACGCTGACTGCTGACCTGAGATGGAACAAATACATTGAGTCAATTGCTTCTTCCACCGCGAGGAAAGTTGGCTCTCTGTGCCGCACCAGGAAACTTTTCTCCCCTTAATCGATACTTCAAATATACAAAACAACAATTCGCCCTTGCATGGAGTATTGCTGCCATATATGGTCTGCGGCAGCTTCTGCTTACCTCGGAGTTCTTGACAAGATCCAGAGACGGATATGTAATCTAATTGGCCCTGATCTAGCGTCTTGTCTGCAGTCACTCTCTCACAGACGCGCCCTCGCCTCTCTCTGTCTTTTCTACAAATACTTCCATGGTAATTGCTCTGATGAGCTGCTTTCACTGGTCCCCAGACTCCATGAATTCAAGCGCCCTATGAGGCTGGCATCCCGCTCCCACCCTTACACTGTAGAAACTTTTAAATGTAGCCGTCTCTTCTACTCCAATAGCTTCATACCTCGCACCTCTCGCCAGTGGAACACCCTCCCCAATTACTGTTTCCCTGAGAGCTATAATCTCCAACTGTTCAAATGTAATGTCAACCGACATCTCCAGTTATCTTGATCTACCCACTATCCCTCTCCTCGTCCTTTCTTCTACCATTCCTATCTGCTCTCGCTTCAAATCTTCCGCAACCCCCTGCATCCTAGTGGCTTCACACCTTGCTTGGGGCGTAATGCTTAAAAAAAAAAAAAAATACTAAAGGCCTTCATGCACCAAAAATTTGGACATCATAAGGATAGCTAAAAGAGTTGCCCAACATGTGGCAAATGTGGCCAAATGGATTCTAAGCACATGGAAGAAGAATGCCACTATGAAGTAAGATGTGCTGCCAGGAAAATCATTCAGTATATTCCTGATTTAGAAAAGGGAAAAGGAGATAGTTGAGGGGGAAACATAAATGAAATATTTCATTTGTGGAGACAAGGGAAATTATAGAAGGCTATATGAAATTCTCTTTCTATACAAAAATAACGCAAGGAAGGACCACAACGATTACCGGTCAACTGGACAAATACAGAGCCCTCGTTGAGAAGCTCATATACTTGGGGCCAAATGACAAATTTCAGAACTACCTGAAGGACATATAATCCAAGGAGATAGTACAGATGGAACCACAAAAGAAATCCAATGAAAGAACTGAAATAGTAAATAAAGAAAAAACAAATAAAAAATCTACCACTCCTCAAAAAAATACAGAATCTCCTACAGAGCAGAGGTCATCGTGATTTCCAATCCATCCACCAAAAGCTATTCATAACAGACATAAGAAATTAAAAAAAAATACAGAACCATGGAAACAAAAACCAGAAATTCACAGTGACCAAATTCCTACCGAAAACCGATTCAACAAAGTGGAAGAAATGGAGATGGAAAGCCAGAACCTACAAATGACCAAAACCTTCAAACACATAATCTCAGAAAATTAAATCGCAGTCTCATACTAAGCTAAAACTCCAAAACATTTAACAATCATGTATCAAATAATTCAATGGAACTGCTGCAGAATAAAGGCAAACATAAATGAACTGCTGCTTCTTATAACAGAACTATCAATGGCAGTTGTTTGCCTTCAGGAAACATTCCTTAAGTAAAATGATAAACTGGATATAAAAGAATACCATTAATACAACTAGACACATGACACTGGGCTTTGAGTGTCAGACGGTACATCCATCTTAGTTAGAAATGATGTACCTCAAAGTCAAATAAATATAACAGCTATTTTACAGGCGACTGCTGTTAAAGTGAACTTACACAGGCCAATAAAAATCTGCTCACTATATGGCCTTCCAAATGAATCTGAAATCATAAAACAACTCCTTGAACCCTTTTATGATACTAGGGGACATTAACTGTCACAGCACTTTAAGGGGTTATAAGGACACAAATCAAAAGAGAACGACCTTAGAAACAATAACAACAATTTATGTATTTATAATGATAAAACATTGACTTACATAAATCCATTTACTCAGCAATAATAGACTTATCCCAATGTGATCAATTTATTTATATGGATTTTTCTCTAAAGGCACTTGCAGATA
Source organism: Acanthosepion pharaonis (assembly GCA_903632075.3). Classification (NCBI taxonomy): domain Eukaryota; kingdom Metazoa; phylum Mollusca; class Cephalopoda; order Sepiida; family Sepiidae; genus Acanthosepion; species Acanthosepion pharaonis. The sequence goes on from CAHIKZ030000346.1 coordinate 131,638, forward strand.
TATGCAGTAGCAATCCCTTGCCAATCGTCCTACAAAACTCGGAACATAACAATAAAAATCCATTTGATTGGAAATTAGGCAGAATGAGTTGAGACAATTTAAAAACCAATGTCCTGAAAAACTAGTTGAAGAATAAAAGCATCAAGGACTTAAAAATTCTCTACATCAATAAAAATGCATTCCAAAACATTCTGCACCAAAAAAAATGCAACAGACATTCGTTCTATGATAAATGTAAAATAGTTATCAGGCTAAGAAAAACATCTCTGAGGAAATCCAACAATCAACCTACAACCTCTAATTTGCTGCAATTTAAGCAACTCTGAGTAAAAGCACGGAAAATAATTAATGAAACCAAAAAATAATACTGAACAGGCTCAATTTTGCTACAAAAACAAAATCCGTCTGGAATATAATAAAGAAAATAGCAGGCAAATACCAAACACTGTAAAACATCCCTCGGTAAATAACTCTAAAATTACAAAGGATATCACTGACTAACTAGCCAAAACAATCTCTAAAAATTCATCTGCCAAGTATGGTAGCCAACAATTTCTAAAGTTCAAACAAAAAAAACGGAAAAACTAAAACTAAAATTTAAATCAAATAATGCCAGTAACTGGAGAAACTAAATGAATTTTTAAAGAAAGTTCACAATACAATTGTGTGTCTAGATGATATCCACTACGAATTCATAAAATGGTTACCCAACAAATCAATACAACTTTTATTAAACAACGTGGACAGCTTCCCAAAGATTTGGAGATAGTCATTCAACATGCCTATTCCAAAACCTGGAAACAATGACACAGACCCTAAAACCTACAGATCAATAGCATTAACAAGCTGCCTTTGTAAAACTATGGAGAGAATGGTCAGCATCAGGTTGACTTGGTACCTGGAAACTAAGGGCTTAAATAGCGACTTCCAACATACGTTGAGGAAAAAAAGAAGCACCATGAACCACTTAATATGCCAAAAAAACCTTTTGGTAGGGAAGCCTTCATCAAGAAGGAACATCTCACAACAATCTTTTTGACTTAGCAAATTTCCATATCGTACACCTTTTTGTATCTTGAAAAACCTGCATGAATTGGGCCTAAAAGGACAGATGACTTGGTTCATAGAGAATTTCCTGGTGGACCAAAGATTTCAAATCCATCTAGGAACTACACTATCAGAAATGCAAAATCAAGAAGATAAGGTTCCACAAGGAAGCATTCTTTTGTTGACCCTTTTCTGCATCAAAATTAATTCCATATTTAAATCTCTAAGCCATGGAGTGAGATTCTCCCTATATGTCAATGATTTTCTAATAAGGTACAGATCTGTACATATGCAACTATAGAAAGCCAACTCTAACAATGCCTCAATAAAATACACAAATGGGCCACTGAAAGTGGTTTTACCTTTTCCAAAATGAAAACCATGTGACTACATTTCTGCCAATTAAGTAAATTGCACAATGACCCCTGTTTAAAATTAGACAGAATAGAAATTCTAGTAGTGAAAGACAAATTTCAAGGCATCATTTTTGACAAAAAATTAGCATTCAATCCCTATTTTAAATATTTAAAAATAAAATGTAGTCAAGTCCTCCAACTTCTACATGTAATGGCTAATACTGAATCGACAAATATTAATTTTACAAATCACTACTTTGCTCAAAACTGGATTATGCTAGTTTCATGTAAGGGGCAGCCAGAAAATCATACATAAAAACACTCATCAAGGCCACGGACTAGTTCTTGAGGCTTTTAGGACATCGCAAGTGAAGTGCTTATACACAAAAGCTAATGAGACACTTCCACATTTAAGGTGCACTAAATTGGCGCTACAGTACTATGTCAAAATAAAATCATGCCCAACTGACCTAGCTTACAGCAGTACCTTTAAACCTAATTACTGTGATCGATTCCAACAAAAAGATAATACAATACAACTCTATGGACTCAGGATGGAATCTATTGCTGAAGAGTTAGGGAGGACCAAACTGTCAAACGTACAAGAAATGACTGCAGGCAGTATTCCACCATGATATTACCAGAAAAGGTGCCTCCCAAAGGGAAGCTCACTTTGGATGCTTACACAATAGAGCTAACTCGGAACATCATCACAGGGAGCACAGCAAAAACATTTCTTAATATTTTTAAACTCACTTTCCGTCCCAGTGGCTTTGAAGTTAAAAAAGAAAAAAAAGGCCAAACACTTGTTCATTATCAAACTATTATGCAAAATGAGCAACACTACTCACAAACATAAAGATATCAAATTTATGTCAGATTCTTAGCCACATCGGAGTGGAAGGTGACAAAGCAGATATAACAGCCAAATAAACTTTAGATATGACCAGATTCGGCGACCAAAATCTCATGCACTGACTTTAAGCAGGTCATTAATGAATACATTAAAAAAGAATAGCATTGGTGCTGGGAGGATAACCCACAGAATAAGCTCTTCGCAATTTAGCCCCAACCAGAAGAATGGAAGTTGGCTTTCAGAAAATCTCGAAATGAAGAAGTACTACTGACCTACTTACACATTGGCTACATGAGAATAACCCAGTTGTACTTGCTAAACAACAAAGATCAACCAGTAGGCCAAGCATGTGAAACAGCATACGCTATTAAACATATATTAACCGAGTGATCAGATCTTGCTCTCTCAAGACAAAAATTCTATAATATAAACATGTATGAGCTCTTTGTTAAAGCAAAAGTAAATGACATGATATATATACCCAAGTATATAATTGGTGTATACGGAATGAATTCCAATAACCAACAATTACTATTCTTAAAAGAGTGCTCAGTACAAAGTAGAGCAGATATAATTATTATTTTTTTTTAAATTTATAACATAAATATATAAAATTTTGTTTGGTGTTGAAACAAAATGGCTATTTTTGTAATGATTTTATAACATATTTATGTTATAAATTTAAAAAAAAAAAATATATATATATATATATAAAAACTAAATGAGAATGTCAATAAAATCAGTTTCTGTATAAATTGTATAGCTGAAAAAAACATCACTGAAACTTGACTCTCAACAAAAATCCTCTTTACAAAAATACATCAACAAAAACTGATTTACAAAGAATACATATTCTATCCATACAAATCTATTGTAATAGTCTTGTCGGCATTAAATAACACATTGATAAACACCTTGATAAACCGTAAAACAAAATAAACCAAACTAGAATCTCAACAAATCCTCTTTACAAAAATACATCAACGAAACCTGATCTACAAACTGATTTCTTACAAAGAATACATAATCTATTCATATGAATCTATTGTAAAAATCTTGTCTGCATTAAATGACCCACTGAGGTGTTGATATGCTGTAAAATGAACCAAATCAGCTGAAGGCATAAAAGCCAATAAAATAACAGCTTAATTCTTCCGACAAAATCAACCTTCAATAGTGTAAGACGTTTGATGGAGTTGACAATTTCTGATATTTGTATCTGTCTATATTTCTGAGATGATTTATTATAATTATTTACATTGTTCGGACTATTGTCCTCATCGTTGTTGCCTTATTCATGACGTTTCAACCGCTGTACACTCCAGCCTTCTTCAGGTGATTGATTGGAATTTTGAACTGAACCCTTTATTTCATCCACCTATGTAGACCTAGCTCCACATGCCATGCCTCTTCTGAATATCTCAGTATTTGTTATCTCCCTTTTCACTAAACTCTCCAAGTTTTTGTTCATCTCTGCTGTAGCCAGGTATTGAACTCACAACTCTTTGAGTCAAGTAATGACTCAAAGACTCTTGGTCATTTCCCTGTACCTCTACAGTATCAAACTCCTCATGCTATCCTTGACCTTTACGAGAGCCACATCTGGGCATCATCCTGGGTATGATGATAAACCATATCTGCGTCCTGGGTAAGACGATAAACTAAATTCAACAGCAAGGCCTCTGATCACAAGGTTTTGAGAAGTGTAAAACCACCTCTTGATTGTGTTCCCAGGTCCACCCTGACCCGGGGTGGTAGCATCTGTTAGGGTCCCAGCTATGGGCAAATAGTTAACCTTTAAACTGAGGTTAAAACACTATGAAAGTGTAAAAATAGGTTTTAATATCAGAAATACTTTTTTATAAAAGATTTATTACCAGAAATACATTATTATTAGCAATAAATTTTTGAAAAAAATATATTACCAGCAATAAAAAATTATCGACATTAAAGGTTGATATGCCGTAAAACAAACCAGATTTGGCCAAAAATGGAGTGATGTTGCCATATTTGGGTGGGGGGTGCCCAGTCCTCGCTTTCTAGTTTCGATAGAGTTCAAAAGTGTCTCTGGGTCCTTGTGGGTGAAAAATTATTTTCCACCCTCCAAGCTCTCTCTCTCTCTCACACACATCTTGCAACCTCAGCCGAGATTGAACTCACTAATACTTTGATTGGTGTAGTTCATAATCTTGTCAAATAGCTGAATTCTTGATGTTTTGCTAGGGCTATCAAGGGTATTTTATCGTGATACCATCACTAAATGGATTGCCAACCAAGGCTCAGAGAGACTCCATTCACCCTCCTCTAAGAGCAGGTTTGAATTCAGAGTTTTCCTTCTCCTAGACTAGTTACCATTCAAGGCTATAGAACCCAGTCTGTCCTGCTATTTACCCATAGCTGGAGGGAGAAAAAAGAGGATTCACACCTTTCCCAAGGGTTTTAGCATGTAAGTGAATGTAATGGATTCGACTGGAATTCGAACTCGGCTCTCCGATTCCTCAATCCAAGCCACTATCCATTACTCCACTGTGCCTCACAAGTGGGATGTGGTGAGTCTCTCACTGTTTTATTGCTACTTTCATGAAAAATGCTCAAACTGCATTCCTTTTTTCTGCTGGTTCTGACCTTCATGGCTAGGACCGACCATCTCATTTACTGAGTAACAAATCACCCACATTGTCTCCGTATTCCATCAGTGAGAAATCAGTTCCACTCAAACAACTTCTTCCTGTGATGCACTTCTCTGTGGAACCAACTCCCAAGAAGATGTTTCCTGGATCACTACAATCTTAACCTGTTCAAGTCACCCCCTTCTATCCATATAAACTACCTCATAATGTAACCCTCTACCATGAGTAGCTTCTGGGCCTTGTCGAGAGTGAACCTTACTGTCAAAAAAAAAAAATATATCACTTCCTGATATGGTGATTCTTTTGAAAGAAATAAAAAAAGATATTTTTTTTTTCTTTTCCATGTCCAGATGTACAATTTTCTTTTCTTTTCTGTGTCCAGGTGTACAATTTTCTTTTCTTTTCCGTGTCCAGATGTACAATTTTCTTTTCTTTTCCGTGTCCAGATGTACAATTTTCTTTTCTTTTTCAGGACCAAATGTACAAATTTATTCAAGTGGCTGATTTTGATTATCAAGAAATGGAAATTCTCCAAAATGAAAAAGTAAAATCATCATATGCTATTGCACCAATGCCAGATGACATTTCAGTCTATAAGCTTCACAAGTATGTATTGGTCTTTGATAATCTGCAATTTTTTTTTTTTTTTTTTTGCTGCTGCTGCATGGCACATTGTCTTTTGTTCTGATATCCATCACATTATGCTGAGGTACCCTTGTCATTTGCAAAACCTTGAACAAGGCTATAAGTATAGAGCACTTGGTGAGAAGTAACCTTTACCACACTGCAGGCAAAAATTGTCATCATAGAAGTCTCTCCCTTTGCTGCTCTAGGCGCATTCTGTTGCCTTGAGACGGTTGTTATAAATAATCACTTGTCAACTGTTATTTCCAGTATTTTAAGCTGGAAATCGCCTACTACTGCCTTTGGAACAAGGCTAAACTTCCATTTTCTAGTGCCATTTTAAATTCTTCTAGATTCTACACGAGGTGTAACACTGATTAAACCCCCGTTGATTTTTTTGCGTTTTTTTTTTTTTTTTTTTTTTTGTAAACAAAAATGGCCACATCAACATCCAACAAAGCCTTTATTCAGGTGTTTTTCTTTGATGAAGGCCCAACTAAGAACCCTCCGCAGTAGCTAGCTTAAATGCTACCTGATAGGATGTCTTTTAAGCTAGTTATATTTGATATTAATTTTACTTCAAAAAAAAAATAAACTTTTGTTTCATGACAAGGTATGATTCCCCTGACCTTTTTATATTTAAAATCTTTTCATTGTACCCTTTTTTTTTTTTTTTTTTTTTTTTTTTTTTTTTAGGTTTTTCTGTCAAATGGATTTGAATGAAACCATTCAAGAAATCGAAAACACAAAAAAGGAAATTTTGTATCTAAGTCAATTTGCTCCGGGAGGAAGAAGCAGTCTTTCTTGGCCAGTTGGTAAGTGGATCTTTTTATTTCCAACCTCTGTCTAATAATATTAATTTCAATTGAATCCTTTCATATTCATGGACAAGCTTTTTGGTGTTATTATTAAAGGAAGAGAGAAAATTACTGTGTTGATACATATTTCTTCTGAGTACTTTCAAAATTAGCACAATATCATCAATGTGTTGTTTTTTGTTTTTTTTTTTTAATTTTTTCAGGAAAATAATAAAGATAAATTCAAATTGAAACCAAATCTTAATAAAATTAATTCTGAATATTGCACAAGTGCTTTAAAATATTTACAGTAGTTAGTTTAAAACATTGAGGTTTGTACTCATAGTTTTTAATACTTAAAAAAAAAAAAAACTCTTGACAACCTCTTAACATAGTTACCTCCCCTGAAGTGTTAATCAAGCTAATCTCACAACACTCAACTCTGTTCTTCACTTCAAAAGTAAAAAAAACTTCAACTTTCAGATGAACACAGCAATTTTGTCTTTGAAAATGATGAACCCTACAATATTTGTCTTGAAATATGGATACCCATGTTTGAGTAGATGCCCCGTTTATTTATTAAGCAGTATATTTATTTTAATAAATGGAACAGGTACGTGTATTGACTAAGAATGACTTTTAAAGTAATAAAATCTGTTGGATTAATAAATAAAAATTCATCACTTAGAGAAATTGTTTTGTCAATGTTATGGATACAAAACTGAATAGATATGAATATTTCAAGAACTGGGGAAAGATTTGTGGTTTACAGCACTGTTTAACATTGCTAGAGCAACTACCTATATATATATATATATATATATATATATATATATATATATATATATATATATATATATGTGTGTGTGTGTATGGGATAACAATATATAAATTTGTATATATCAAGAATAATTTTGGGGAAAAATGTATGACAAAGGGGGAAAAAGTTTTCATGCAATGTGTTTCGTCACTTAGGACTTCATCAGACTAGGTTAGTTTATGTTGATACGACTACACATACACACAAACAAGAGACACAGGAAATTTTAGATTAAAAAGAAAAAATAAATAATAATTTTTTATTATATATAGTCATAAAGTAATTATACAAAGAATTAATTAGCAATGTTAATGTGATTAATGGCGAAATCACTTCACTAACAAGAGTTAATGAGCCATTAACTTACTATCAATTCCTTGAATAACATGATCCTTATATTTAAATTGTTGTCAGATGGAATTGATGATCTTGGGCCGAGTACTTTCAACGATTTCAAATTGTCATTTTCATGGTGTTATATTTCCATTTCCAGGCAATCACCAAGACAAAATTAATGTAGTGTAGACAGAAAGATGTTTTTAAAAATATACTATTTATTGACAGTTATATTATTTCAGAAACATTACGCCCATTGCACACTGTATGTAAATTTCTTTTTTACATATTTTATCTTTGTAATTATTTAATATGCTAACAGAAGTGAAACCAAGTAAGTAAGCATTGTGGGTAATTTTAGAAAAAAAATTTTTTTTTCTTTTTTATTTTCTCTTTCTGTTTTTGTGGGCTTCTTCTTTCTCTCCAATAAATCTGCACAAAACACTTTAAATATATTCTGGTGTATTCATCTGTAAACAAATGCAGTTCAAAACTTCTTGACAATTCACAAGCCTGTTTTCTATTTCACAAAATTGGCAAAATATTTGATTATTTCCTCTACCCCTTTTAGGGGGAATTTATTATAGAAATTATTTTATTTGGGGGGAAAATTTTTATAGAAAAATATTTTGTTAGGGAAAATTTTTATAGAAAAATATTTTGTTAGGGAAAATTTTTTATAGAAAAATATTTTGTGTTAGGGAAAATTTTTTTATAGAAAAATATTTTGTGTTGGTTGGGGAAAATTTTTTCTAGAAAAATATTTTGTTTTTGGGGAAAATTTTTTTATAGAAAAATATTTTGCATTGTTGCTGAGTAATAGGTGTAGGGAATGTAAATTCCAGACCAAACTGGTCAAAACTCTGACAGCCCGAACTGAGTCTGGCTCATTTGGACCTCATAAGCCTAGAATCTTGATACTGATTGTTTTTAAGTTTTGATATAAGAAACTGAGGAGTTCAGCTGTGGCAGTAGAGTAGTCAAGAGCCCTGATGTCATTCCTCTCCCTGATTCCTTTGAAGGCTGTAGTTTCAGCTGGGAGACAATCCATGCGTATGGAGAGAATAGGTACCTGGCCAACCTGTTGATATCTGTTCTATCACGCTCTTGCTTCTTCCAAGAAGCCTGCTATGTCCCCACTGAAAATAAAACCCATAAAAAGAAAGCTAAAAATAATTGTCATTGATGGCGATGTAGCGTTGTGGTCTTTACTGAAAAACTGCCAATAGAGCAATCCAGACTGATTGTTTTTTTTATTTTGTTTTTTTTTATGGTTTATCAACCTTTTGCAGGTTATTTAAAACCAGAAAATATTTTTAGATTGTAAGACTTTTTTGGATTTATTGATTTAATAATACATGTCCTATTGATTAACCCAAAGCTGCAGTGAAAAGAGGTGGATTCATGCCTTTTGCAAGGATATTTGTGTATGTGAATATGATGAACCTAACTGGAATTGGAAGTCAGTTTTACGATTTCAAATTCTGAGCTGTTATCAATTACACTACCCACACATCCAAGCTTACAGCACCTTGTATACCCAAGTGGTCACCCATCAAGATACTGATCAGGCTCAATGTTGCTTAACTTAGGTGATCATATGGGATGCAATGTTTCAACATATGGCCATAATCCACTGGAATCCAGAGACAACACACAAGTATGTGTGTGTGCAGAGATATATATATATATATATATATATATATATATATATTCACTGCCATTCACTCAACAGTCTTTTTTGGATGAAGTTCTCTCAGTTACTGATCACATCTCTTTCCTCGAATAGTCCACTGACAACAACATTTAACATTATGATAAAGGATCCTTTTTTCAACACCAGTAACAAGCTTGTCCAGAAACAACATTTGACGTTGTGTAAATGGTGACCTGCAGCAATCAACACATTTTTAGCGATTCTCTGGAGACAGGTTTTGCAGGCCCCATTTTCCAACCACTGAAACCGTTCTAATCTTTTCAATTTGCGTATGACTGCCATATGACTAGCATCAAATTTCTTGTTAAATTCCCTAACCGTAATGGCAGAATTTACTAGAAGAGCAGATTCCAAATCCTCTAAATTGAGTCCTTTTAGAGGACCCTTTCCTGGTTCATACTTTTGTTACGTGTTGGCAATTGTAACAAAGAAAAAAATTGATTTACCAAAACACAGAGCTAAATCACAAACAAATATTTAATTTTCTAAAACACAACATAAAATATATACAAGATATACAATTGTGGCTTACAAAAACAGAAAACACAGAGTTTACGAGTGAAGTGTTACGAGGGAGAAGGAAGGGGAGTCAAGTATTATTACCACGTTAGGGCTAGCGAAGTAATCTAAGTGCTAATAACTGGAAATCCATAAATTTACCAGATTTGTTCCAAGGGGTTCTCTTTTGGGGTTTATGTTGGTTGGCAACTTTTCATAGAGATTCTTTCAGCTGGATATAATAATCCTTGAATCAAAAGCCAGAGTTGATACTGGCAGAAATTTCTTTTCACCAACTGACAACCCTTTTCCAAAAACCTATTTTTTATAAGGGCTAGCACTTAATTAGCATATTTCTAGATGTTTCTCGAATCACCTAGAATGGTCTAGAATCTTCCAAACGTTCTATTTCTAATTTCTCTATTTTACTTCATGAATAAAAACTTTTTTGTATTAACTCAGTAGAATCCCTTACTATAGAAATGCATCCTCGTAATATTTTTAACTAAAATTCCCAGTTTTGATATGAGGTGGGGAACCCCCTCCAGTAACCCCCTTTTACTCAATGCATTGACCCCGTAAGCATGCTGGACAGATTTAACTGTTGCACTTACAATGACACCTTTATGAAACTCAAAGTAAAACATTTCTAATGTGTTCTTTAGTTGGGACGAACATAAGGTAAGTTGTGAACTATATCACAAGTGGTCTTCTTATAATCTGAAAGAAAAAGATATAAGTTACTCATGGTAGTATTGATACTACAGAAGTAATACTTTAATGAATTCTGTCCAAAATTTTAACCTTAAAAATTGGACAGAATTTTCATTCTAATGTGACACAAAACTTATTTCTCATTATTTTGAGTGGATCTGTCTATTTAAGTAGCAATGAAAAAAAAAAATATATATATATATATATATATATATATATATATATATATATATATATATATATATAATTATTTAAAATTATAACATAAATATGTTATAAAATCACATAAAAAATAGCCATTTTGTTTCAACACCTTCTCAAGTGTCTACAATCTACATTTAACATTATCACTTGATAAGACACCAGAGGTGTTGAAACAAAATGGCTATCTTTATAGTGATCTTATAACATATTTGTGTTATAATTTTAAAATAATTATATTCACTCTACTCTGTATTGAGCACTCTTTTAAGAATAGTAATTGTTATTGGAATTTATTTCGTATACACCAATCATATACTTGAGTGTGTGTGTGTATATATATATATATATATATATATATGTGTGTGTGTGTGTGTGTGTGTGTGTGTGAAAAGTGTATATAAATAAATATAAGTATGTATAATTATTTATATATTATATGCGCGGTACTTATTAGAAAGCACTCAATATCAGAGATAGAGCTAACATATTTGGTTGGATAGATGTGAGTTTGTGACCCTGGGTTTCACGAGTTTGTCTGACTATCGCTAAAGCGTGAATCCCAGGGTCACAAACTCACATCTATGCAACAAATATATATATATATATATATATATATATATATATATATATATATATTAGTTTTAAGGTGTGCTATATTTATGGGATAGTGCTCAATATCAGAGATAGAGCATATGTAAATATAAAAGTGAACATTGAAGTCAACAGACAGCCTGACGATTGCGTCCAGCATGAAACAGCCTGTCGCCTCTGAGTGTTAACTTCAATGTTCACTTATATATATATATATATATATATATATATATATATATATAATATGATACGACACATGTATATATTTACATTTTTGTGTGTGTAACACTTGAGGGGAAGTATGCAAAATAATGACCCACCTCCCCAAATTTATAAAGTTAGATTTATTTTCGACAAGAAAAAAAGAACTTTGTTTAAATCAAAATTATGACACATAGACATCAGTTATGGGCAACTTTAGTCATGTTGAATATTTGTTTTACAAATTTTATTATATTTGATTTAAATTAATTTTCAAAAAAGTAAAGCTTGCTATAGTTTTGCCTTTAACAAAACGTAAATTACTTACATCTTACTAATAATGCATTCCTTTTTACCATCAATTTTGACAGCACGGGGATGCTAGTTGTTTGTGTGTGTATATAATATATATATATATATATATATATATAGCACATTAGGTACTGGTGTTAATAGATTAGTGCTTGAGTCAGGTGAGGAAAAAAAAAAAAAAATGAATATAGTTTGAAGATATTTATGGGTTAAAGTGCTCAATATCAGTGATGGTGTATGTAAACACTGAAGTTAACACCCAGAGGTGACCATCTGTTTCATGTTTAAATGCAGTTGTCATAGCCTGATTACTACATTTGACATTAAATATAAAAGTGGACAGTGAAGTCAACACCCATAAGCAACAGTTTGTTTCATACTAAACGCAGTCATCAGGCTATGACGATTGCATTTAAACATGAAACAGATGGTCACCTCTGGGTGTTAACTTCAGTCTCCACTTTTCTATTTACATACTCCATTTCTGATATTGAGCACTTTAACCCATAAATATAGCATACCTTAAAACATATATATATGATATTACAACAAAAACCTGTAAGGATTGCTACACAATGGCAATCATGTTTCAACACATAAATGTGTCTCCTCAGGAGATTGTAGATTACTGGCGAGTGAACAATTAAATACATCCTCATTTTATGAAAATAAAAAAAATAAAGGTCTGAGGGCTTCGTTTAAGCATGTTTTATTAAAAACGACAAACAAGGTACTAGGTTAAAAACAAAGCCACAATGTGCTAACCGTATTTGGAAATTAAAACATCCCTACTACACACTGACATACACATAATGCACACACTCAATTAAACTGAAAAATCGAATCATCCTTGATAATGGCTAAAGGTATAGCCGAAAGCGCTCGGAAATATAAAACATTTGGACAGTTTTTACACACTCTTTGTCCAGAAAAGCTCTTGTTAGAACACAAGAAAAATTAAATAAAAACCTTAACCATAGTACCTTGTCTGTTGTTTTTAATGAAACCTGCATATATATATATATATATATATATATATATATATATATATATATATAATCATTCTCTATATCTCTCTTTTTCTCCTCTTCATATCTGTCTATCTATCCATCCATCTATTTCATTCTCTTCATATCTCTCTCTCTCTTCAAATCGGTCTATCAATTCCCCTATTTTGTTCTCTTCATATCAATGTTTTCATATCTATCTATTTCATTCTATTCATAATTTATCAAATTTTATAAAATGCTAAATAATAAGGATTTCCTTAGAGTTCACATATTTTTATAATTTAGTAAATGTTTACAAATTTATGAATTAAAAATTGTTTTTGTGTTTATTTCTTTATAGATTGGCAAATGATAAATATTGCATTAGTTTTAATTGTATTAATTTTTAGAATGCTGTAAATATAAAATTATTCTTTTAAATAAGCAATTTAATAAATAAATATTTTTGTTGTCAATTCTCAAGAACAAAAAAACAATGTATAAATTTACTTTCATTATATGTTTAAGTTTTATTACAATTCTAATCATAGCTTTTTAAAACAAACATTGCTAAGAAGTGAAGGTAGTTCAAATAATAGTGGTGTCAAGGGAAAAACTGTCCTTTTGCAGGCACAAAGGTCCATATTTGCTGAAATATTAATCCCAAAAGTTAAAAAAAAACGTATAAAAATATTTATTTTAATTGGCAAACTGACTCTTGTTGGGCTAACGTTTTTTGCTAACATAAAGTAGAAAGATTTTATTGAATCAACTGCAAGGAAAGATGGTTCGTTGTGTCATACTAGACAATTTTTCTCATCAGAAGAAATTTTTCATATTTATAAGTCAACCATTCATTGAAATATTGCTACCACATCTGGTTTCAAAACAAACCCAATAGTATACCAATCTGAAATACTCTATATAAAAAATAATTACCCTGACTACCTTTATGGATGGAAGAAAAAAACAAAAATAAAGTTGGATGCACTGCCATAATAAAAGATCATAAGAAATGGAAAAGAATTACGAACGTAGCTTTCTTATATAGTATCAAAATAATTGTTAATTTGGCACTTGACATAATAAACACAAACCCCCACAATAAATTCATTATTTCAACGGACTCTTTGTCTGCACTTACTGCCTTAAAAATTAAAAACGTTACTGACCCTTTAACCGCACAAGTACTTAACAGAGTATATCATTTATCAAAAAATAAAGAAATAATCTTTTGTTGGATCCCAAGCCACCTTGGTATATCGAGAAATGACCGAACAGATATAATAGCAAAAACAAAAATGCTGTATACCGATTATAAAGCATTAGTGAATAGAATTATCTTTAAAAAGTGGCAAAATGATGACAAAATATAAAACCTACCATTGGAGAATGGAACACAAAATACAAGAATAGAAGAGACCAAGTTGTGTTGACCCACCTCCACATAGGAGGCCACACCTACATCACCCACCATCATTTACTGGAGGGCACAGAATCCCGAATATGTACTACATGCCAAAAAAGATTCCCAGTTCAACATATACTGCTTGAGTGTACAAACTTGAATCAAGTGCAGAAACAATATTACCAAACAAGTAATTTGAAGAAACTCTTTATGGAAATAACACCATCTAGAATATAAAAGATTTTATAAAAGCAATTGGAAGAATATACTCAAAAATATGAGTGGCCGAATACTACTGCATATATATATATATATATATATATATATATATATATATATATATATGACGATTGCTAAAAGTGTGAAACCCAGGGTCACAAACTCACATCTATCCAACAAATGAATATATATATATATATATATATATATATATATATATATATATATATAATTATTTATTTCAAAATATGATTCAATGCTACATAAGAGTTCTCGTGTTTCAAAACAAACATGAGAACTCTTATGTAGCGTTGGAATCATATTTTTAAATAATTATATTTATGCTCTACTTTTGTATCGAGCACTATTTTTTTTAAAATAATAACAAAAATACTAAAGAACTTTGGATTATTTACCTAACAAGTTCTTTCCTATTTTCTGTATATTTTTACACACACACATACATATATATATATATATATATATATATATATATATTCTACCAAACTATGCTAAAATCCATTCCAAAAGCAGTGTCTGCATTAAATGACCCACTGAGGTTTTGATATGCCATAAAACGAAATAACCAACCAACCACATCTGGTCTGTTGCTCCTGCTATTCATGTAGAAATTCTTAATAAAATCCAAAGAATCTGCAATATTATATGGTCCTGACCTGGCATCTCAGCTTCAGTCACTTTCCCACCACCGTAATGTGGCATCCCTCTGCCTTTTCTATAAATGCTTTCATGGTAATTGTTCTAATGAACTTTCCTCTATGGTACCTAGACTTCATGAATTTAAGCGCAGTACTAGATTGGCAGCAAGGTTTCTTCATTTTATAGTTGAAATGCTTATATGTAACCATAAGTTCTATGCTAGCAGTTTCTTCTATCGCACTTCTTGCTGGTGGAACTCTCTTCTGGTTTCTTGCTTCCCAATTGACTTTGATCTTCAAAAGTTTGAATGCAATGTCAATCTTCTGTCTTAATTCTTTTTTTGTTCCCTCTCCTTAATATGAGGAAAAAAAACAAACTATTATTTAACACTCTGTAACCCCCTTTTGTTTTAGTGTCTTTATTGCCTTTCTTGGGGTGAAATGTCTAAAAAAAAAAAAAAAAAAAAAAAATGCTTTCTGAAAACATCAGCCATTTTCAGCTGTTTTTTTTCTTCCTACAGGTTTACCTGCTCCTTTTAAACCAAAAAATCGATTTGATGTCATCCACTGGCAATATTTTACAGCAACCCACCTTTATTTTGATAGTGACTACTCCAATGAAAAATTATTGAAAGGTAAGTGGACGAAATGTCTCCTTTGTTCCATTCAGAAAAGTATCTCCATTTTTGTTGTTTTACAGTGATTTTTCAACTGGCAATAAATCACTCTCCTGAAGTTTAGCATCAGCCATGCTGTTGGGAGGCAGAAAGGGGTCTTTCAAATGATAAAGTTTCATTTTGGAGGTGTTAAAATTAACATGCTATTCCTTGCCCCAGTTAACAATCTACTATTTGTCTGTGCAGTGAATACTGTTGCCATATCTGGTCTGGTGCTGTACATCCCACAATTCTTGATAAAATCCAAAGAATGGTCAGTAATGTAATCGATCCTGATGAGGCATCTTGAGTTCAGTCACTTTCTCACCATCATGTGGCTCTCCTCTGTCTTTTCTACAAATATTTTCATGGCAACTGTTCTAATGAGCTTTGTTCCTTAATGCCTCAACTGCATGAATTTAAGCATGCTACTCGATTGGCAATTAGGTCTCACAATTTTGCTGTTGAACTATCAAGATGCAACTACCACTTCTACTCTAACAGTTTCTTTTCTTGCAACGATGTTATACTGTCTAATATGGTATATTTACATAAGTTTTACTTTCCATTCCTGATTTGTTGCTTCCCTGTAAACTACAATCTTCAAAAATTTAAACAAAGCAACAAGAGTCGTTTCAAGCTGTGAAATGTGTGTCAAAATCGGCAGGGTTGGGAGTAAGAATTTTTCTTTTTCTGGTTGAAGGAGAGAGCTGATCGATTAGTCTGTCATGACACTAGTCCTGGGTATGACGATAAACTACATCCGGCAACAAAGCCTCTGATTGGGAGATTGGAAGTTTGGAACCACCTTTTAATTGCTGTTGCCCCAAGGTCCACCCTGACCTGGGGTGGTAACACCTGTTATGCAAAGTGTGTGACCTGAATATGCTTGCTTTGCTTAATCTGGCACAAGGCCATGGTTAAGTTCTTGGTAAAGATGAAACTCACTCTGGTGTTAAGGATATGAAAAACTGGTTCAATAACCAGTGCTTTATGGCAAGGTTCTGTTAGAAATATTTACTACATGCTCTGCATTTGTGGTTTTGTGTCAAAAATCGGGGCACCTAGTGAGGATCAAACTCACTACAGTAGTTACAATCTGAAGATATATTTCACTCATCTTTGCTTCATAGCAAAATGGGAGTTAGGATTTAAATCTGTTTATTTTTATTTTATTTTATTTTTTTTTTTTTTTTTTTTGTGACATGTTAAAAAGAAACAAAATTTTAAAAAATCATTTTGTTTTTTGTTTCAGGGGTTAACAAAATGGACGTGGACGAAATTATCTCCTTTTCCATCCAAGAACTGAACAAACGTTACAACAAGCGCTACAGCTTCTCTCACCTGGTCAACGGCTACCGGCGGTTTGACCCTTTTCGAGGAATGGAGTATATTCTTGATCTTTCCATGCATGACACACATGCAAGCAATGTGGCTGTTGAAAAGCGGGTACATCTCGTACGTCCGTTGGGTCAGGTTGAGATCATCCCCATGCCTTACGTGACGGAAAACACTCAAGTAAACCTTATTCTTCCCGTGTCGGATGAAGACAAGGATGAATTTGGCAGCTTTTTAGATGCCTATGCTCATACCTGCCTCGACACAGGTGACAATACGAATTTACTTATCATATTTGTCTACAAAAACAATTCCAAAATGCTTAAGGACGATAAATTTTACGTTCTCAAGTCAATGATTACATATTATGACAACAAATATCAGAACAAAGGGAAAATAACTTGGACAAAATACGAAACGAAGGAAACGTATGTTTCAGATTTAATGTTAATGGATACGATAACGAAACGGTTTTCACCAGAAGCTTTGCTAATGTTTTGCTCCGTTGGTATGGAACTAACCACAGATTTTTTTAACCGCGTCCGCATGAATAATATCATTGAATGGCAAGTATTCTTTCCAATTGCTTTTTGGCAATACAAGCCAAACTTAATCTACAACAAGCGGCCATATCCAACAACAATTGAGTTAAAGCGAAACGTCGGCCATTTTGATATCTATTCCTATGAACACAGCAGTTTTTACAACAAGGACTTCCAGAATGCCCGTAAAGGATTGACATGGGACGAGTCCCGAAAATTAGACCTTTTCAAGTTGTTTCTTCGTCAGAAGAAACTGCACGTTTTCCGAGCTATCGAACCCACGCTGAAACATCGGTACAAGGCGATTTATTGTGACCGCACATCTCCAGCTTATATTTACGAGCGTTGCAACAAACGAAAACTAGAAGCTCTTGCCAACCGTCCACAATTGGCACGATTAATATTTGAATATGAAGAGAAATTAGAAGCAGCAAAGAAAAAGAATCCTGCAAAGAAAACAGTAGTGTTGGATACGATAAAATCTACCGCATCGAAGACAAAAGACAGTAAAAAGAAGATTATGCACTGAACCAAAAAAAAAAAACCAAATTTTATAAACATTTGGGAAGTTTAAAATTTTAATTTTAAAAATAAATTTTAGATTTCAATGAGGAAAGAAGGAAGTAAAATATTTTTTACCAAAATTCCACAAAATATTTTTACATTTTGTGCATTTATTAATGAAAACAAACAAAAAAAAAAAAAATTTTTAAATGTCGCAAAAAGCATCACCACTTGACTCAGATGAAGTAAAAAAAAAAAATGACTGAAGGTGTGGGGGGGGTGGATAAAAAGGGGAGGTTACTTAGTTTTTTTTTTATTTTCTGCTTTTGTTCAAAGTGTTATCATGGTTGATATAATGTTACTCAAAATTAAATTTTAGTAAAAAAGATTAAATTTTAATGAAATTTTAATTTTAAAATTTTAGTGAAAATTAAATTTTAAAACTTCAATAAAAAAATTAAATTTAAATAAATTAAATTTTAGTGAAAATTAAATTTAAAAAATTTCACTCGAAATTAAATTTAAACATGAATTTTCAAATAATTAAGTTCTTTGATATCGTAAGTTTTACACTGTCATCTTCAAATATCTGTTAAAATTATTTTTCTGAAATTTAAAAATAACCCTTTATTAAATCCACGGAGATTGTTGCCATTCTGCTGTCCATGTTAAAGGAAATCTCATATCAGTTAATTTAGATTTATATCTATTCTGTCTCTTTTCCCCTTAACCAGAATATGTACAACGTTCCCCCCCACCTACCTGTACCAGGGATTGAATTCACGATTGCCAGGTAACATAATCAATTACACTCTTGAGTTACATTCTACAAAAAACTCATCTCCACTGGCTCGGCAAAAAAAAGCAGATAAGTTTAAGGCTCCAAATTTCCGCCACTTCCTACAACAAACGCAGCCTTGTGAATGATAAGTCTTTGTTAAGCAATCTATCACATGTTGGTCAGGAGTTCAATCTCTCTGTCAGGTAGTGTGAAAAGTCCTCTACATTTGTTTGGTGGAAGAGACAAAAGATGCATTAACGAAATATCCTCGGCATCAGGTAACGGTTAACAAGTCTCACCCGGTTGACCCTTATTATTGTAGTATCACTGTAAAGTCTAATAAGAATATAAAACTAAGAACTTTAATATATAAATTGTTTATTTATTTTTGAACTTCATCAATTAAGGTCTGCATGAGGGAATGTGTGTCTTGAGGGACTTTCTTCAAACATTAATCATCTTCTCACAATGATGTGAGAGAAACCAGCCTTTCTTGGGTGGGGTACTTCTTATAACTTCCTGTTGTCTTGCATGTGCACATTCTAAGCTCAAACTGGGTTATGTGGCCCAATTTTGCACCTGGTGGCTATGAGGATACCTTAAAGGTCAACCTTCTAATGCACCTGGCTTTTTTTATGCTCTTGTGTGACATGGTGTAAAAAGCTTACATTGGTATATCTTAGGGTGAGTCCATTTCCTCTTTATGTCTGTTCATTCACTAACATCCTTTGAGGCCCGATTCTGCATTTGGTGGATATGAGGGTATCTTCTTGCTCAACCCTTAAGGCACCTAGCTCTTTTGATGTTCTGATATGACACAAGTACAAAGCTTAGGCTGGGCTGTATTGGTATCACTACTCTACTTAAAATAAAGGTTTCTTATCAACATTAAATGTGATTAAAACCTCTGGTATTTTCTAGTGTGAATCAGCACACTGTTGATTGAGTTTGATCCTCACTGGGTGCCCATACAATGTTTAACTAAACCCATCAAGGGTTGACATGTAAAATCAACATATATATCTGGTAGTAATGAAAGAATGAGAACAATTCCTCCCCCTCCCCTGGGATTGAATACAATGTTAAGTTTTAAATTTTCTGAACCTTGTAAAATATTATGGGTATTTTAAGAAAGCGGGTACACTGGTTGAAAAGTCCGAGTATATGTGTATTTGTTTTTTGTTTTCTCTTTTAAATTATTTGTTGTCTTTTTTTTTTTTTCTTTTTTTTAAATGAACTTATCCTTTTTATTAGTAAAAATTTTCTGTATGCATGGGGTGTGGAATGGTGGGGCATGGACGAGGTATAGAAAGCTTACATATCTTCTGCCTACCCTCCAAAAGAAAGAAAACTCGATTGCCCATTTTTATTCTATTTCTCAAATGTAAATTGGGAGATATATATATCTCAAACAAATAGTGGGTAACTGAATGGCAAATTGCAAAAGTCCTGTGGTACCTATTTCATCTTTGACAAGGATTTCTTCAGAATAATGTTTTTATTAATGCGCTCATATCTACATTTCCTCCCCTTACACACACACATTTCTACTCCCCCTCCCCCACACCTATCCCTGCTCATTGTGCTGACACCTTGCATCTCCTTTCTCTTTTCCTCACTCCTCTCTTTCTCCAATAATGTAAATCCCCAGGAAAATTTTTCTAGTTATTTTGACATTTACTTCTTGCTCTCTTGTGATTTAATTTTAAATAATTTTTAATATATTGTCTGGATAAATTTAAACCATTTTTTAATTTTGGTTTGATGAGGCAGATATTAAAAACTTAGCTGTCAAAATAAATTTATTACTGAATTTAATTCCTTTGATATTGACTGGCTGCCTGATGATTGTGTGCAAGCACATGAAGCTGGTAGTCATGGCCAAACAATTGCTAACCTGGTTTTTAAAATAATATTGAAGCTTTTCCATTTTTTACGGCATTGAGCATTTTTATGCCAGTAGGCTACTTTTGGGCAGACTCTTTCAGAGCTGCTCATTCTTTCCTGGAGATATATATATATATATATATATATATATATATATATATATATATAAATAATGGA
>CAHIKZ030000346.1:157500-282500 GCA_903632075.3 Acanthosepion pharaonis
CATTTCACCCCAAGCAAGGCGGGAGCCACTAGGACGCAAGGGGTTACAGAAAATAGGAAGATCAGATAGGAGTGATAGAAGAAAGGATGAGGGTAGTAGATAGATTAAGGCAACTGGAGATGTCGATTGACATTACACTTGAATAGCTGGAGATTATAACTCTCAGGGAAACAGGAGAAGGGAAGAGAGTTCCACAGGCGAGAGGTGCGAGACATGAAGCTATTAGAGTAGAAGAGACGGCTACATTTATGAGTTTCTGACAGTGAAGGGGTGAGAGCGGGATGCCAGCCTCATATAGGGCGCTTTGAACTCATGAAGTTTGGGAACCAGCGAATGCAGTTCCTCGGAGCAATTTCCATGAAAGTATTTGTAGAACAGTGTTGTTTTCCACTTTCTTATATATATATATATATATATATATATATATATATATATATAATTTTATTTTCTATTTTTCTTTTTAACTATATTATAACTCTGGCAGTGTGGAAAAAAAAAAAAAAAAAACCCAAGATAATGCAATTTATAAATAAGAGATATTAGACAAACTGATATTTGGGGAAAAAAAATTCAATAATAGAAAAAAAGAAAAGACTAAAAACATCTGTACTCTTGGAAATAATCAATCAGCACTGCAATGTATAGACAAAAAGCAAAAAAAAACTTACAAAGTAGATCAAAATTAGGTTCTGCCTCCTTAGGTATTCTATCTACCAGGTTTCATCAGTTATCCTGATGATCCACATCAGGATAACTCTGATTAAAAAGGGTTGACTCAAACATATTATTGATAAAATGGCCACCAGAAAGAATAAAAAAAATTAGCATAAAAAAAACAAAAAAAAAAAAACAGATACATTCTATTTACCAATTAACTAGACTTTTATATGTTTTTCAACTATTAAGGATTTCAAATCTCTGGTTGAGTAATTCATTAAGGTTATTGTAAGATAGGTAATTTTTCTTCCATACATAGGAGGCAATATCTATCACTAACCTTATATTTATGGCTTTTGTTTTTTTACTATCTCTTATTTTAATATAGGATCTATACCTTGCTGCTTTTTAATTTTCCACACATAAACTAGTCCTATGCCTATTTTTATATATTTTATGTGCAAATCTATTTCAATGGTTCTAATATCTTTTTTTGAAGCCTTAAAGAACACCTGGTTTAAAGTGGTTTCCCCACAATGTAAGTAAGGGAAATCCAAATTTTCTTTAGAACTCATCATTTCAGTGAATAAATATCAACAACACTGTGTTAAAAATGAAAAACAGGATCTGTCTATATTTCTGAGATGAGGTATTATTTACATTATTTGGACTATTGTCTTCATCTTTGTCGCCATATTTATTACAATATTTCGGCCGTTGTACACTCCGGCCTTCTTCAGGTGGTTAATGTCGAACTGAACCCTTTATTTCACTCACTGGGGTAGATAGTTGCACGTGCCATGTTTAATAGATGTCAGTTATCAGTTATCTCCTGTTAATTAAAGAGTGTGAGTTCAATACCCGGTTAAAGCAGTGGAGAACTTTCAGAGGGAAATTAACAGGAGATAACTGACATCCATTATATATGATGATCCGAAGTTCTTCAGTCATTTTATTTTTAAAAAACAGTGCATGATACAGAAGTAGAGCTTAAAATTATAATTATTTTTTTTTTTTTTTTAAATATTAAATATTTTTAAAATTATTCTCTCTGAAATTATATATATATATATATATATATATATATATATATTAGTCAGTCACCCACAAACAGACTGTTTAGCTGTATCATAGCTCTTCAATGTGGCTAGACATCCAATTACTTCAGGTTGGGATCAAAACTCTACCAATTTGGCATCAGAGATCCTACCCCTAAGCACACAGCAAAGAGAAAGGGAAATTTTTCAGTGTTTTTTCTATACAAAATATACCAGTGGCCAGGAGAACTCAATTCGTACTTGAAGACTAATGAATTAGTAGCAGCACCTGCTGTTTCTTAAATCTTTGTTTATTATATATACATACAATATATATAACTTTTACATCTGGACAAAAACAACTTGCTCACTACAAAGATGCATTCTTGTTTCGATGCGGCTGCATCTTGACTGGTTAGAACCAAAAATGCTTATCCATTTTTTCCAAATAACCATTTTTGGTTCTCACTAGTCAAGATGCAGCCACATCAAAACAAGAATGCATCTTTGTAGTGAGTAAGTTGTTTTTGTCTGTATGTAAAAAGTACAATAAATAATTATTGCTCTACTTTTGGTATCAAGCCCTCTTTTAAATTAATGCTGTGAACATTAGAATTTATATTATTTTCATTCTCATTACATTCACATATATATATATATATATATATATAATGACACAGGGAAGGTGAGTCAAAACGAGACCTTTTCCGCATCATCTCGTATTATAATCTCTATCTATAAAAGGTAGGATGTGTATGTATGTATAACAAATGCATAGCTGCAATTTTTGACGGATTTTCATCAAAATTTACATGCACATACTCCAAGTTAGCGGGAAGGCCAAGACTGACTTTACATTTCCCAACTCTCATCGATAGTGGAAATAATCGATTTTTTTCATGTAGTTTGCAGCCATTTTCTACTGGCCAGAGTGGGAGCCTATAGCTGGCTGCCACTAATAGGCAGAAAGATTTTATTGGCCAGCATGAGAGCCAACAGCTGACTGACACGAATGTTAACTAGCTAACCATGCAAAAAAAAAATCGATAGCTGCATTTGTCACAAGTGGGAAAAATTTAAACCTGCATGGCACTTCACTCCAATTGGCTCATTCGCTTGCTTAAACTCAACATTGATTCTGATTTCGCAGAACTGGTTTGGGTGTGAGAAAGTATTTGTTGTTAACATTTTTTTTTCATTCGGTTTTTCCAGTTACGAGTCCTTTTTTTAAAGCTGATTGTTTTGTGTTCATTTTGTTTAGTTCTTTTTTCATAACAGATTTAATGTTTAGTATAGAGCTTAGAAAAAATTCGCAGTGTGAGATAGGCAAGAAGTAAGGCATGTAGCAACATCAGCACGGCAAAGGGCACTCCTTTAAAGGCAAGAAAGGGCAAAAATATTTTAAGTCAAGTGATAGTGATTGCTGTATGAGTCTTACGATTTTTGAATCAAGCACGGGCAACGCTGGGCCATGCTGCTAGTATACAGTAAAAAGATAATCATTGTACATCCAAAACTCTCATTAAAGATGACCAGGGGTGGGGGACGAGATCATCAACATGAAATGCACCGG
Organism: Acanthosepion pharaonis; assembly: GCA_903632075.3. Taxonomy (NCBI): domain Eukaryota; kingdom Metazoa; phylum Mollusca; class Cephalopoda; order Sepiida; family Sepiidae; genus Acanthosepion; species Acanthosepion pharaonis. Next base: position 160,768 of record CAHIKZ030000346.1, read on the forward strand.
TAAGCTTGGTAGACATTTTGTTTTCTTCTTTTCCATTGCACACTTATCTTCACAGATTTTCTTCGTTCTCTGAGGATTTTGACAAATTCATGTGATTGTATTTTTATGCAAAAATTAATATTGAAGCCAGGCAATCCTCTTCAGCTTGGCCCACGTCATGCCAGCTGCGGCAAGGGCTTGTGGAATATCCTAGTTGATCATTATTAATGTGATCATTATTAATGTTGCAGAATAGTAACATTAGTTAGATTATTCTTTGTCGCCATATTTATTACGTTTCAGGTGGTTGGAATGTTGAACTGAACCCTTTATTTCACTAACTGGGGTAGACTGTTCTAGTTCCACATGCCAAGTCTCCAAGTTCTCCACCACCAGGTATTGAACTCACACTCTTTGGGTACTGTCACTGGATCTAACCAACACCTTTATCCACTGTGCTATGTGTCCTTGAGGACATCTGTGTATGAATTTCTGGGTATTATAAACCTAATGACTTCAGCAACCGTTTTTTTTACCAGTGCTCATATTGCTATTTTGTGCTGTTATCAATTCTTATTTTTACCAGAGTTCATATTGCAATTTTGTTGTTATTATCGCTTTTCTCTGGCACTCCTTATTACTGGTTTAAGAACAAGAGAGAAAGAACAAAAGAGATGAGAAAAAGAAAGAAAAAAATGAAGGAAGGAAGATATATGGGCATTGCTTATAATAATGAAAAAAAACAACAAAAAGAGAAAAATCTTGTATTTCTTCTTCCCAAACCTGTATAAACAAATAAAACTTGCTTTTAAAAAAAATACTTACATTATCTTATATCAAGAAAAATCCAGTTTTGTTTCACTTTCTTTTATTTTTATTTTTTTTAGAAGCTATTTGGCTTTTTTGACAAGTTTTCAGGTCGATGAATATTTGTGAAAGATTTTTACAACTCCAGTTGCTTAAATTGTTTCTGTGCTTCATTTAATAAATAGAAAAAAAAAAAAAAAAATTTCAATGTTGACAAAACAACCACAACTGCTAGAGTTTTGAGAACAGACTATAAAATAATGGATTTAGTAACGTTTTTGTTTAATTTATTTTGAGCAGCTTAAGCCATACTGATGGCTAAGATTTCTTTCATCTTCCTTTGAATTGCTTTAAATTCACTAATAGTCATGGCAACTACTCTGGGGAGATCCCCAACTTGTGTCCTGACTACGTGAATTTAAGTATGTTACTAGATTGGCAATTTGTACTTAAAAAACTACTGACAAAGAAAGCGTTAACAATATTAAAAACGCACAGAATGATTAACATGTATATATCTCTTAGGTCTACATATATACATAGTTTTCTGATATTTTTATATACCAATCAGATTTTGTATATCAGTTATTTAGGAAAACTTTTTACCTACATACCCACATATACCAACCCATGAATAAAGTTTGCTAACACAAATCAAATGATCAAAAAAATATAGAGAGCACCACATAAACACAATGAGATATATATATAGAGAGAGAGATAGATAATCATAAGAGTCATTCCATTTAAATGTCATGTCTGATGTTAGTGATCCAAAATGGAACTGTAAGTAACAACATATTATAAAACCATGTTTGTTTTAAAGCGCTTTTTATGTCTACATTTGGAAATGATCTCACTACGAAGATTCAGCAACTCATCTTGATTTTTATCTTTAATAATAAAAAAAATTTCCGCAATGCATAGATCACACCGATCGTGGAAGTTATTAGGGGTTCTAACTCTTGATAAGTATCTGCATTCGAAATGCAGAGTTAGTCCCTTATCCACCAGATGACCAAACCAGGACATCTTCTGATACTTCATAGTAGTGAGGAGAGATGCCTGTTAACCTACAAGATGTTTGACTTACATACTCTGTACATATTCATTGGTTTTGTGCTCCCAATAGGACATGTAGAGGAGATTTCTCAAGCATTTGATCTCAAATGCCCAGATTCCTTTTCCTGGCTTAACCAATAGTTTCTAAGTCTTACACTCTTATAGGAGAATGGATACGGCTACCAATTTGTAGACCTTGAATTTGGTATGAAATCTGGTGGTGTGTCCATGTTCAACAGTGCCTTGCATGGTGTCCTTGCAGAGGCTATTATGCCATGTGACGTGGCCAAACTGTGACATCTTCCGACACTTAATAGTAACAAGAAGAGATACCTGTCTGCCCACGAGACATTTGATCTTGCTCTGTATATAGTCTTTTGGTTTTGCGCTCCCAATAGGAAATTGCAGAGATTTCTCAAGCATTTGGTCTTAAATGCCTAGATCTCTTTTCTTGAAAAGTCCAAGTCTCACTCTTATATAGATATGGCCACCAATTTGTACAGCTTACATGGTGTCCTTGCAGAGGCTGTTATGTCGAGTGACATGGCCAAACCGTGACATCTGACATTTAATAGTGTCAAGAAGAGATGCATGTCAGCCCACAAGATGTTTGCTCATGCTCTGTATATAGTCATTTGGTTTTGTACTCCCAATAGTAAATAAAGGGGCTTTCTCAAGCATTTGATCTTTCTTGGCTTAGAAGAAAAAGAAAAAAAAAGAAGAAAAAGAAAGAAGAAAAAGAAAAGAAAAAAAAAGAAGAAAAAAAGAAAAGAAAAAAAAAACTCCCTTAACTAAAAGAAATAAGCAAAATTGCTTCCCTTGGTACTTACTTATAATATATGTTTGGGACATGGTTGATCATGTCTCTACAGCTTTTAACCCACTATTATTATTATTATGTACAGTGTCTCTTCAGGACGTTGGCAATCTCCACAATTTCCTGTCCTTTTTAGCTCTTAATAAATTTTGTCTTTTTGTTATTTCTCTTAAACCCTGTTCCACCATCCATTTATTCAAGCTCCTCCTTCTATATGTTGTGTCCCATCAGGATGTAGGCGACCATGGCTCTCCACAATTTCCTGTCCTTTGTAGCTCTTAATAAATTTTTGTCCTTTTGCTATCTCTCCTAAACCCTGTTCCACCATCTATTCACTCAAGCTCACTAGAGCGTTCATGTGTTGATTTCCCGTTCCCAGAGCTTTATTTTAGTTTTAATTCCAAGCTAATAGATTAAATTTAATATTTCCAATAAAACCGAAATACTTTGCTATATTTCAAACCACATTTAAATTGACTGGAATGTTTTTGAGTTAAAAAAAAAAAAAAGGCTAAAATCATCCATACTGACAAATCTGTGAACACAACATAATTGTCTTAATTAAAAACTTTTAAAAAATGTGCTTTTCTGAAAATTTATTTAAGGAAGATTAGTTGACTTAAAGTTTAACTAATCGGAATTCAAACAAATATTACAGAAAAGCAAAGGCAGGTGTTTTTAGCGATAACCAGAAGCTTGCAAGATTTATGTACAGGGGAAATACTTGTAAAATTAAATGATAAATACAACATTTTTTTTTAACTACCGAGTAATCTTAAATTTGAAGGATAATATTCTAATCATATATTTTATTGAATTTCAGGTACTTTAAATTTGTAGCCTTATTTACAAAGACTGTTGTTGAAGAAATGTTAAGGAAAATTACCAATTGATATCTATAATTCACAAAATATATATGTGGGTGTTATCGGATGTTGTTTATGCATTTCCAGTTCTCATTCGATGAAACGTTTTTTCTTTGATAGATGATTCTCCAGAGTCAATTTCAAATTGGCTGGAAACAATTACAATCTGATTTTTTACACTTTGTGCAAAAAATCAAAGGCAAAAATTAATGCCTGTAAAAAAAATCAGCATACAATCAATTTTGAGTTGAGATCTAATGCAAATGTGTTCAATGAAGAGACGGTCATGTAGCAATTACAGCGGGTGTTCAATGTGTGGCTGCACAAGGCAACAGGCATGCAAAATAACATTTTTTGGAGTGTGGATTGATGTTGCCTCTAGCAAAATAACTTTTGTCAGGGACATCCTATTTTCGTCATTTTTCCTGTGAACAACCACTCAATTGTAGTGAACATGAAAGAAGTTTTACAAATGCAAGACATCGGTGACGTGCCCCGTTACCTAAACGTTTAAGCACCATTCTGCCTGCATACAAGTAAACCTACTCATTCTGCAATTCTATGCATCCATTTACCAAGTTTTGTTCATGTTCTCTCCATTTCATTTGCCTATTACATTTACCAATATTACTTTTTCACACATAACATTCCAATCCTAGCTCTTGCTGTGTGGGCGTGTTTCTCACCTCCACATGTTGCCCATTGGTTACTGCTGACCTTGATAATTAGAACATGCAGCAATGCGTGTACATGCGGCCCTGCCTCCCCCATCATTTCCAGCACATTGAATAACAAGAGAAAATGCATCTACATCCTAAAGAAAAATTCCCCTGACCCCAAATTCTCTCCTTACGCCGTAACAGTCCATGGAAGAGGTTTCTTCCTTGCAAGATTGAGAATGCAAAAATGGCCCTTTTCAGGACTCCCCCCATTCAAATTTTTAACCCCCCCATTTGGGGATGTACCTCATTTGCACTCAATCATTGTTACTAATATTGATTTTCGGGTGGGCTGGATTTAAACTGCTCCAATTAAACGGTAAAAATTCCCAGTAATGAAAGACCTGGTCAAAGACAGGTTATTCTGCTAGTAAATTTTAAATTTACTACAGTTACGGTTCTTGCTTTCTGATTATGCCATGTATGGCGGACCATATTAACAAACATTTATATAGGTCCATATTTTCGGCACGTTTATGTTGTGTAGATATTTTTTTTAATCATTTTGGAAGAAGCTGGAAGGTAGTTCCACAAGGAAGAAGTGCAAGAGAAGAACCTTCTAGCATAGAACTTACGGTTACATTTAACCATTTCAACTGTAAAATAATGAAACCTTGCCACCAATCTTGCACTTTGCTTGAATTCTTAATGTTTAAGCACCATAACAAGATGTTCATCTGAACAATTACCATGAAAGTATTTATAGAAAAGTCATTGAGAAGCTACATTATGGTGGTGAAAAAGTGACTAGAGCCGAGATGCCAGGTCAGGATAAATAATATTGCAGATTCTTTGGAATTTATCAAGAATCTCTAAATATATAACGGGAACACCAGACCAGATATGGAAGCAATATTCAAAGCAAGGACAAATGGTAGATGTATTGAGTTGATGCATAATTATCAGGCATTTTTTAAACAATATTTATTATGAAAAAAGAAACATAACAATTCAACAATAACATTTTTAAATGATTATTCCAGAGCACTCGATTATTTGCATGCATTTTTATAGCGATTTTCCAAGTGGAGCTTAGATCTAGCACAAGGCTGAAAGCAGGGTGCACCCAGTGAGGATCGAACTCACTATTCAGTCATAAATGTTCTAGCAAGACAAGCTTGCTAACCATTACACTAGCTTGAGGTGTCCCACATGCATTTTTATAACCTGAAAATAAAATAATATTTTTATTAAAAAAAAAAGTAAACAAAACAGCAATTTTTATTAACAAATAACTTGCCTCTGAAAACGCCTGATAATTATGCATCAACCCAATATAAATATGTAAGATAGATTCTATCAAAGAAAAATTGTCTAGGCACGGCATAGTGAACCAATTTTCTTAGCTGTAGACTTAGAAATTGATTCAATGTAATCTTTCCACTTCATATCAGCAGAAAATGTTAGACCAAGATGCAATGGCTAACTCTCCTGGAGGTTATCATCAGTTTGTTAAACAGACAAAAAATAAATGACAAATGTAACTCAAATATTTCAGTTCATTTTCTTTTTTTATTGAAAACAAATTCTTTCCAAAGAACTGACTGTTCATTCAAATTCTTGGAGATTGGAATACTTATATTTGGGTGGGGCTGGAATATAATAAACACTGCATCTATGGGAGAGAAAACGGCAAAAAGTATAGTTTCTTACACTCCTCCTTATCTTTACTGAGGACGGTCAGGTGTAGCCCAAGGATCAAGGTTCTTCCCAAGCTTGGCTTTCAGATCAGCAGTAACATCATTCATTTGTTTAAGCACCTCCTAAAAAGAGAAAGGCTTGCATGTAAAAAAAAAGTGTGGCACATTCTTTTTAATCATTTCACTCCAACCACTAGAATGCCATTGAAGTGAAAACTGCTGCAAGGAATTTGTTACATCAGCATCAAGTCGAGTTTAATGAAGCTGGTGGGATACCTGATCTTATTCATAAGTGTAACACTATCACTGAAAGTGGTGGTGACTATGTTGAGAAGTAGGAATGTGAACCTGTGATGTATGTTGAGAAGTAGGAATGTGAACCTGTGATGTATGTTGAGAAGTAGGAATGTGAACCTGTGATGTATGTTGAGAAGTAGGAATGTGAACCTGTGATGTATGTTGAGAAGTAGGAATGTGAACCTGTGATGTTTGACGGCTTTGATTGTATAATAAAATAAATTGCATTAATTTTTAACTCACCATTGTACAAATATCTAAATTTATCTGTAATTGAAAAAAACATTAGGATCTGATTGGAAGAACTAATTTTGCTTTAATAAAGCTTAAGGCAAAAAAAAAAAATTATCTTTTTTCTATTAATTAACAAAAAGACATTTGTCTGGTTTTCTGCTTATCAAATTAAATTGAAATGCTGAACTGCTTCCCACAAATCTCCATCCAAGGCTTCACTGCTCACCAATACGACCCCAGGGGAAAGTGATGATTACCAAGTGATAGAGTATTGGCAGCAGGTTACGGACACCAGTTTAAAGATGGAATGAAGCGAAATATTTCTTTCCTAACCTTTTTTTTTTTTTTAAATTTTATTATGCAAGTAATAAAATTATATCAAAAAAAAAAAAATTTCATTTTGGAAACTGTATAAAATTTTTTCAGGACAATTAAAATTATTTTCCAGGATGATGGTGAAATAAAGTTAATCTGGAGTCTTGACACATACCAAGATATTTTTAAATTAGTAGTTTGTTTTTTAAATTAGTACAGTTTTTCTTCATTAGTAGTTTTTTTTAAATTAGTATTTTTTATATTTTTTTTTTTTAATTAATAGTATTTTTTTAGATTAGTATATTTTTTTAATTTTCTTTAAATATTTCAGTGAAGGGTTAAAAAAAATAGAGGCTGTGTTTGATTATACGCCTCAAGAAAGAGAATGAATCGGCCGAAATACTTTAGTAAACACAAACACAACTCCAAAGAGTTCAATAATAATAATGAGTTCAAAACAACATGGAATCATTTATCAAAAGACAAGAAAGAAAGGAAAAGGAAAGAAAGGAAAAGGAAAGAAAGGAAAAGGAAAGAAAGGAAAAGGAAAGAAAAAGAAAGAAAGGAAAGAAAAAGAAAGAAAGGAAAGAAAAAGAAAGAAAGGAAAGAAAAAGAAAGAAAGGAAAGAAAAAGAAAGAAAGGAAAGAAAAAGAAAGAAAGGAAAGAAAGAAAGGAAAAGGAAAGAAAAAGAAAGAAAGAAAAAAAGAAAGAAAAGAAAAGAAAGAAAAAAGAAAGAAAAAAGAAAAAAAGAAAGAGAAAAAAAAAGAGACAAAAAAGAAAAAGAGAAAAAAGAAAGAAAGAGAAAAAAAAAGAAAGAAAGAGAAAAAAAGAAAGAAAGGAAGAAAGAAAAAAGAAAAGAAAAAAACTTACTTGTGATAATTTGACAATCTTTGCATTTTCTTCCACCTGTTCAGGTGAGCGTGCTCCAACAATGGTTACAGGAACATTCTCTTGCTGAAGGATCCATGATAAGGCAGCTGCAGACATTGGGATGTTCTCTTTGCTACAAATTTCTTGCAGCTTGCCCAGAGCCTTGAAAAAAAAAAAAAAAAAAATAAATAAATAAATAAATAAAAAAAATAAAAATATACATACACGTATACATTTTCATGCCATGTTTGGGTGTTCCTCATCCCTACCTGGTTTGAATTCTTGCTTTATATGCATGATTAACAAGTCTGTGTATAGACATTTGTAATTATATATATATATATATATATATATATATATATAATAGTTTATTATTTTCTACACTGAATTAAAAAACATTAAACAAACTCTCATATTAATAATTACCTAATTACATTGTCAATGAACCAATTAGATGAGCTATTAGAAATATTAATATAAATCAAAAAGAATCTAATACTTCATCAAATAAACCCTAAACATATCAACATACTATGCCGTAATCAAATACATTCTAACTATAAACAAGATGAAAATATCCTAAAAATTCTCATAATTACTAATATATTCCCCACTGATCCAAGTAAAAAAAATATTGAAAAGAAATTTTTTTTTAAATTTTTAAGAAAAAATAAAATTGCAGTTTGAATATTGTTAAAAATACATGTATACATATTCATGCCAAATTTGGATGTTCCTCATCCCTACTTGCTGGGATCCCCCCCCCTTTAAGGCACATGATTAACAAGTCTGTGGATAGACATTTGTAATAAACTGTGTGTGTGTGTGTGTGTATATATATATATATATATATATATATATATATATATATATATATATTGTTTATTATTTTCTACACTGAATTAAAAAAACCATTAAACTCTCATTAATAATGACTTTTCTTAATTACATCGTTGATGAACAAATATGGCAAGCCATTAGAAATATTAATATAAATCAAAAAGAATCTAATACTTCCTCAAGTAAACCCTAAACATATCAACCTACTATGCCGTAATCAAATACATTCTAACTATAAACAAGATGAAAAAAATCCTAAAAATTCTCATAAGCACTAACATATTCCCCAACAAACACAATCCAATCTAAACATATGGAGAGAGTGGGAGTAGTATTTAACCATAAGAGTGTTGAGATTGTCAAATGACCAAACAAAATTTTTCACAAGAATATCTTTTAGAAAATTCTTAAGATGCCGGTTCCCAAGGAGCTTTTAACAAGTTTTGGAGTGGCATTGTTGGACATCACATTGTGTGTGCAAAAGTTTCCAGCAAGATGGACACACACAAATTTGTATTCAGAAAAAAATAAACTTTAAAAACAACACTTGGAGCAGTTTTTGCATTTTAAAAAGAGTTTGTGAAGTGTTGTTCTCTTTGCTTAAGAAAGTGTTTTAAAAAAATCTAAAAAGATATGGCCTGAAAACATTTAATTGCAGCATAAACCTTTGTTCCTCAAATTTATGAATTCATTTTGATTTTAAAGGAAGTGAATACTGACTGTAATTTGGTGGTATTTTCATTTTACAAATACAAAGTTGGTTGTTAAAAATCAATTTGAAGTCTGATGCAACTTGTGAAACAAATATTTGCAAACAAGGGGAGGCTACTCTGTAATTAATCAAACTCCAAATACTAAAAAAAATAAAAACTGTATTTAAAAAGAAAATAACCATAAAACAAAGACCTATATTAAAAAAAAACAAAATATAACTTATAAATATATCATTGTTGTCAGAACTTGTTCCAGAGTATGATTTCCAAGCAACAATAAACAAGCGTCTTATATACATATGTTTATCAATGCTTGGAAATCATCCATGTAAACAGAAACAGACTATCACCACATTCTTGTCCGTATATTGCTTAATTATTTACATTATTCAGACTATTGTCCTCATCTTTGTCGCCATATTTATCACAACGTTTCGGCCATTGTACGCTCCGGCCTTCTTCAGGTGGTTGGAATGTTAAACTGAACCCTTTATTTCGCTCACTGGGGTAGACTGTTCTAGTTCCATGTGCATCAAACATGGCACGTGGAACTAGAACAGTCTACCCCAGTGAGCGAAATAAAAGGTTCAGTTCGACATTCCAACCGCCTGAAGAAGGCCGGAGTGTACAATGGCCAAAACATTGTGATAAATACGGCAACAAAGATGAGGAGAATAGTCCAAATAATGTACATAATACCTCATCTCAGAAATATAGACAGATATTGCTTAATATATTGTACAGTAATTGTCATCTTTGATAATATGTAAGCCAAAAGCTCAGATTGGATTAAAAAAAGAATATGTATCAATATTGTGATTTTCTTTTTTCATTTAATGATAATGCTTATGAGACATTATGAAAAGAATTTACATAAAATAAATAGACAACACTTGTCTATATTATTTAATGAAATTATATATATATATATATATATATATATATATATATATATATATATATATATATATAAAACAAACTGTGATACAGTCAGTGAATTACAATATATGTTCCTGAAAAATTATTTCAGTTGATCTCTCTGGGGAGAAAGTCTGGGTTTGTAAACAGTGGCTATTACTCCTACTAATGCAATACTCTTCAATAAAATGAATAGAGTTCTCTCAGTCACTGGCATGTTCATCTAAAAATAAATATGCTTAAATTCACCTTCATCCCTGCTGTGTGCCAACATCTAAGGGGTAGATTCTCTGACTGACACCAATTCAGTTGGGTTTCAATCCTAGCTAGAGGCAACCAGACATCTAGTCACACTGATGAGCTGTGATACAGTGAAAAAGTCTCTCTGTGGATGACTAATATATATATCTCACACACAGGGTGGCAATAAAGTCACTATACAGTTACAATGACAATTAAGACAAAGCAATTAATCTACAGTCCATAATCGGTTCTGGTTAATTCTGGTTAAATGCTATGGTAAACAATAGTAAATTAATTACCGATACTGCTTCAATGATTTGTTTTTTTTTTTATAACTGTAAAGTGACTTTATTACAGACATGTATAACTATATTTAAGAAACAAAAACTAAAAAAAAAAAATTCTACTAAAAAATAAAAATAAATAAAAGTAATAGAAAAATTTAAATAAAAAAAGATGTTTTTAATTGGTTTAAAAAAAAAAAACAAATTTTTTTTTGTCTGTCTTACCTCAAAGACTTCTTTTTCACAACCTTCTTGGCCATGTCGAGACATGGATGTACTGAAAACAAACAAGATTTGGAAGATATTTTAATTAAATTTTACAGGCCTTTTAAAAAAGGTTTTATTTGTAAGGCTATTATTATTTAAGGGTTTGGTTTTTTTTAAGCTTGCCAAAGTATGGAAGCCTTCATAAACAAAAAAGAAAACAAAAAAAACCAAAAAAAAAAACCATTTCTTTTTAAAAAGAAAAAAAAAAAATTTTCCCCATTTCTTAATACTTTGCTTAGCCGTCTTTCACTTTTGGAAGCCGTCTTTCACTATTCCAATGTGCTGTCGGATTCTAGTGTGATATGTCTATAGATATATCCGTCTCAATATATGGATACATATGTATTTCTGTCGTTTCCTGTTAAGTCAATATGCTCAATATTTTTATTTCCTTGAGCTCTGACGAGTGATAACTTATCCTGAAGTCAGTTTTTTTTCCCTTCTTTCCTTTTTGCATTGCCAACTAATGTAGTTGTTGCTTATTCTCTTTTTTATTGCATTAATTAAATAAAGAAAAACAACCCAAAAAATTCTTACCTTTCCTTAGAAAACAATTTTCCGCGACGGCGGCCTTCAGGTAAACTTTCTGGGGTCAAGTATTTCCCACTGAGCAGGCCTTGTTGAAGAGGAGAGTATGCAAATACAGAAACCTTCTGCTCTTTACACAAGGGGAGCACCTCATGCTCAGGTGTTCGCCATAACAGATTATAGCAAATCTAAAAGAGGAGACAGAAAGAAAAAGAAAAAAAAACAGAATTCATTTGAAAATATTGTCTAGAATTTTGAAAAAGATTCATTATCAGTTTCTGAGTGTGTGTGTGTGTGTGTATTTTTTTTTTTTTTTTTCTTTACAGTAAGGTTTACCCTGTACAAGGCCCGGGGGCCACTTGAGGTAGAGGATTCTGTTAAGGAGTAGTTTAAATAGATAGGAGGAAGACAACAGTTAATGCTACACTTGAACAGATTAAAGTTGTAGTCATCAGGGAAACATCCTCTTAGGAGTTTGTTCCATAAGGCAATGGTTTACGAGAAGCTGTTCAAGTGGAATTTACTTCTTGCCAATGGAATATTGAAGGGAATGAGGATGGTTTGTTACTATGTAAGTGTCATGTCATGGAGGGTCCTAGCCCTGAAGGTTAGACCTGATGGAACAAAAAGATGCAGTTTATCCGAGCACTTTCCATCATAATAGTGATAAAGAAAAGACTCGCTACATCCCGCCTGTGAGAGAGAGGCTGGAGTGTGGGAAATAATTCTTCTCTTACAAGAACTTTGAGACGCTTTTGAAATCTATCAAAACTGGAAAGTGAAGACTCGGCAGCTCCCTCCCAAATATGACAACAGTACTCCATTTTCGACCTGACCTGGATCTTATAAAGGTAAAAAGATAACATGGGGAGTCAGGTACTTACTGGAGCGGTACAGGGAGCCAATCATTTTACCTGCATCTTTAGAAATGGATCGTATATAGGAATTGCACTTGAGGTCAGGTGTGAGTTTGAGGCCCTATATCCTCTCGGCATGGTGCCTCCTCTAGGGGACACCCGTTCATCAAGACGGGCAGTAGATCGGGGTCTGATTGGCGGTGATAGAATGTAACCATCCAGTTTTTTCCCCCACTGGGAAGTTAGTGTTAGATTGGAAGAGAGGTCAGCTGCCAATCTCCATTCGTCAAGACTTTCAGAGGTACATCCATATCTTCTCATAACATTGGCATGGACCAGGGGTCGGCAACTCATTCGACCCCGCGGACCAGATCATGTTATAATGACGGGTTGCAGACCAGACGAAGACCATTAATGAAAAATTAAGGAAAATTACATATGCAGACCCCTGTCAACCTAAATATTTAAAACCATAATGAAAATAAACATTGAGAAATCAGAAAATCTAAAATTAAAAAACACCTAACAAAAATTACTTTTCCTCAAGGAACGTCAAAATACTTCAAAGTGAAAAAAATCAACCGAAGTGAAATGGATGAAATTATGACATGTAGGTTTGAAACTTATTGAAAATTGTTCCACAAATGAACCACACACGCACATCAAACAAAAATGAAGCACATATACATACGAGTACAAATAGTTGCAAACATATACACTTACGTACATACACATGCGGTATCATCCACACATTCATGAGGCATGTATGTATAATGCGCGTATGTTTAACTGTCTTTAGATTTCTGCTACCTTGCATGTCAGTCCCTCCCTGGCCTCTTTCACTTTATTGTTCCTTTCACTTCTGTTATCTTTTAATGTAGCCAAGGGTCATAACAAATATGTATCCATTATTTGACATTAAACATAGGCAACACAACTTGGTAAAATAAGTCTCATGAAATATAACTGGCAGATAATTCAAAAGCCTCTCATGTTAAAAATAGAGTCATTGGTAATCAGGCTCACAGGCCAGTCAAAATGTCTTTGCAGGCCGGATCTGGCCCGCAGGTTGCCGACCCTTGGCATAGACGTTTAAAAACGATCGGAGTATATTCTTAGGTAGATCATTTATGTAAATTAAAAAGAGGGTTAGTCCCAGAAGTGAGGACACCTGTGTTGACTGCTAGGGCCTTCAGGAAGGATTTTATAATATAAAAAAAAAATCTGTTAGGAAAGATTTTCTAATAAAGAAAACCCTTCTAGTGGTTCCATACCTGGAGAGCTTATGTAGCAAACTTTTGTTCCGCACGTTGTCACGTTGCCTTTGAGATATCTAATGCTATGGTCCTTGCGTTATGTGTTGTCAAGGGTCTCATTAATTCTGTGTGTAATGGTACAGTGATCCCTCATTTATTGCAGTTCTGAGACCGGCCGCGATAACTGAATTTCCACAAAGTAGGGACGCCATATTTACAGTATTTATTTAACGTGTATTTGGACTTTTAAAACCCTCCCTGTACTGTTAACAACCCACCCATGACAGTACTCTATTAATAACAAGGACAACTGTTAAGCAATAACACTTTAGATTAAAAAGAAAAAATACAGATTGTTACTGTATTCAACACAAAAGAAGTTGAATTAAAATTTGAATGATGATGATGATGAATTTGCTGCGCAGTAGAAATGATGATGATGAAGCTGATAATGACTTCTAGTGTGCAGCCGATAATTGTATTTTACGTCTCTTTGGACGGCGGTGCCCTTTCTATTGCTATTTTACGCTTGTTTTGTTGTTCCTAGACCACGAAATAATATTATTAATATTTTAATGGGTTTAATGAAAAATTTTAGGTGTTCATATATCACGATTTTTCTAGAATTTTCCAGAAACTCTGCAATATATTTTCCACATATATATTTTAAAAATCTGCGAAAGTCGTGAATCCACAATAGCAAGGGATCCCTATAGTTAGGACATCAGCAGTGGATTGGGCTGATCAAAACCCATACTGCTCGTCACACAAGAGGTTGTTCCGATCTAGGTTCTTGATGACCTTCTTGATTAAGGTCTTAAAAATTTACTGATGATATCAAGGAGACTAATGGCTCTATATTTGGTGGGAGAGGATCGGTTGCCCTTGTTCTTGAAGGCCGGGCATACACTTACCACCTTCCACATTCTTGGGAAAAATATCTCCTTTAAACAGCTGTTAAATAATTTTGCTAGGATCGGGGATAAATTCTAAGTTTATATTCTTAAGTTCCACAAACGAACCACACACACACATCAAACAAAAATGAAGCACATATACATACGAGTACAAATAGTTGCAAACATATACACTTATGTACGTACACATGCGGTATCATCCACACATTCATGAGGCATGTATACAGCATATCAACATCTTTATGGGTTACTTAATGCCAAAATTTAAATTTTTTGATACACAATTTTATTTTATAATTTTCATCCTTTAACAGTCTGTTGTGCTTAGTTTAATTTGTAACGTATATAAATGTAGGTAAAAAAATTGATTGAAAGAATTCTTTGACTCATGGATTTGGCACGAAATTCCCCACAATCTGATATCTATTTCATGAGGATCCCCTAGAGAGAAAAAAGTTGAAATGAGATCTCTTCGAGGAAACCTCTTTTCGGACACCGGAAATTGCCAACGGTGACAGCAGTGACATCGTCGAAGGTGTAGGTTGCCCTATCAAAGCGAATGAAAAATGCTTGTAGACATGTACAGAGCGAGCGATTTCACACAATTTAATACCAATTTTGAAGAGATTCCTTTTACTGGAAAAAATGTATAAAGCAGTGAATTGTGAGAGACCGCCCAGTTTTGGTCTGCATGAAAATTCCAACAAATTCACTAACACGATGCCCCGTATGGTCGAAGGTCACTCCCTCCATACTCAAGCGACTGAAATAATTATTTGACTCATAGATTCAGCAGGAAATTGCCCACAATCTGATATCTATTTCATGAGGATCCCCTGGTGAGGAAAAAGTTGAAATGAGATCTCTTCGAGCAAACTGCTTTTCGGACACCGTAAATTGCCAACGGTGACATAATCGAAGGTGCAGGTTGCCCTATCAAAGCCAATGAAAAATGCTCGTAGACATGTACAGAGCGAGCAATTTCACACACTTTAATACCAATCGTACCTTGTATATAAATATAGGGTAGAAAAAAAAGCAAATGTTGATAGTGAGGGTCACAAAGCACTACCCGGGGCCCCCAATCAGGCCAGTTTCATGCAAGACGTTTTTTCTTAATGGAGGCCTACAAGACCTTGCACCAGCCCTGAAAGCAGTTACATAATAAATAGATTTTTAAAAGCCAAGTACATCAGGTGTTATCAAAGACACACCCTGTATATATTACTTCAGTGGCCTTCTGCTTGATATCACAAAATTTTTATGACAATATCTATTGAAAGAAAACTTGCCTGGTTGGTAAGTGGTTTGCCTCCCGCCTCAGAAAACTGGGTCAGATTTTTCGGACCAAAGTTGGAAACACTGTAATGGCGAATCCTTCCTTTTGCAACTTGTCGTTTCAGTTCTTCAACTGTTGCCGTGTAATCACTTATCATGGTTGGCCAGTGAATCTGAAAGAAACAAAATTAAGGAAAAAATTTATTTGGAAAAGCAAATCTAAATCTTGTGCCTCCAGCTTGTTAACTTATTGAAACTGGTTTTACAAGAAAAAAAATTTTGATAAACAAACAATAAATTAATATGTGAATATAAAATGGGGGATCAATTTTATATTACAGTCGACATATAAACTGATCCCTCAATTTATCATCATAATAGTTTCTATCCATTTCTATTCCAGAGAATGTAAATAAATCTAAAAGACATGCCTGTGTAGCTAATCAGTATTTCATTGATTAATTCATTTTCTACAACTTATCAACAAACAAGAAACTATGTGGATATAAAGTGGGGGGTCAATTCTGTATTATAATCAATATAAAAACTGATCCCTCACTTTGTGACCACGGTAATTTCTACACATTTCTATTCCAGAGAATGTAAATAAATCTAAAAGACACGCCTGTGTAGCTAATCAGTATTTCATTGATTGGTTAATTCGTTTTCGATGGCTTATCAATAAACAAGAAATTATAATGTGGATATAAAGTGAGGGATCAATTCTGTATTAAATCAATATATAAACTGATCCCTCACTTTGAGGCCACGGTTGCTCCTATACATTTCTATTCCAAAGAATGTAAATAAATCTAAAAGACATGCCTGTGTAGCCAATCAGTATTTCATTAATTGACTGATTTGTATTCTATGACTCATGAACCCTTTTCAGCTTATTTAAAACCAGAAAATATTTTTAAATTGTAACAATTTTTATTTTTTTGGAGCTACTAGTGATTTAATGATTCACATCTTACTAATTAATCCATAGCTGGGAGGAGAAGTGGATACATACATTTCCCAAGGGCATTTGTACATAAGTAAATATATATATATATATATTACAATAAACGTGCAATCAATTTACAAATACATGAATTATTCACACAAAACTAATGCAAAGGTTAATGATTTTAAATGGATGAGACATCCATCTATAAACAATTCAAATATTACACAAAAACCTTAGATCCGTTATGAATGAATTGATCCTTGTTCATATAAATTTCTGCCGTATTAGTTGTTATTTTTACACAAGCTTTCGTCTGTTCATACAGACATCTTCAGGTATATTATAGATGTTGTTCTTGTTTTTTTCTCTTAGTAATAAGAGGACATCGAAAAAATATATGTGTATTGTATCCCGAAATGCTATTGAAAATGAGATATTGGTTTTGAACGCACAAAAGCAACGCTGAGTTTGATTTTTGAATTTCTTTTTTTTTTAAAATATTTGCGTTTATACCAAATATGGTAATGAACAAATTATTTTACTGGTAAATTTTACTGTCAAAGTGGCATGAACTATATTGTTCAATAATTACAGTAATGTCGCTTATTAACTTATTATATATATATATATATATATATATATATATATATATATATATATATATATATATATAACCCAACAGGAATTGAAGCTTAAGCCATTATCTATTACACCATCCACACATTCGAGCTTACAGCATTTAGTATTCTTAAGTGGTCACCCATCTAGGCACTGACCTGGCTTGATATTGCTTAACTTCAGTGATCGTACAGGAACTGGTGTTTCAACGTGACATGACTATAAGCCGCATTGCTATGTGTTATAAAATTTCACACAAAAATGAGCAGAAACAAGGGAGATAACCAATGAAAGACTCGCCTGATAAAACAAGGGAGATAACCAATGAAAGACTCACCTGATAAATGTCAATATAATTGGTCTGAAGGTTTTGCAGAGATCCAGTAATGGCGGCATCAATTTCTTCCACAGTGTAAGGGTCGCAAAGTTGGCCACCACGAAATCCAAACTTGGTAGCCACAATTGCATTTTGGCGTCGACCCTGAAGACATTTCCCTAAAACCCCTTCGGAACGGGGATAAGCCTGGAAATAAAAACGCAGAAATGTACTTTGCTCAAATCTGAGACGTCCTTACGAATTAAAATTGAAATTCCACATTTAACAAATATTAACATAACATAAAAACAATAAAAAAAATGGATTTAACGTATTTTAATAATTTAGTAAATGTTTATAAATTTGGTAAATTTTCATTTTAACACCCGAGCGCTAATATCCCTTCAAATTTTTCCCAAATAGTCTTATTTCCGTGCAAATGCTGAACTCAAATCAACAATTAGAGATATTAAAGAAACCTACCTCTTTGGATGTTAACGACCCGAAAAAAATCGGACTTTTTCCTGGTCTTTCGTCAGCTCATTGATAAGTAATTAAGTGCTGAATTCTGTCGGTGGATGTATACAATTTGGGCCTATTTACTCCCTTCACAGTAATTCCTTGTAGTTAACTTTCAAATTAGGGTTAGGTGTTTTTTTTTTTTTTGGTTATTCTTTTATTTTTTTTTTTTTTATTTTTAAAAGAAGAAAGTTAACTTTCAAATTAGGGTCAGGCGTTTTTTTTTTCTTTTGTTATTCTTTTATTTGTCGATGTCTACATATATTTGAAAGTTAACTTTCTTCTTAAATTAAGTACAAAAAAAAAAAAAAAAAAAAAAAAAAAAAAAATCGCTTTATGGAAGTGCGTACTAATTTATGAAAGCAGTGACTGACGCTCGGGTGTTAAAATGAAAATTGATAAATATTACATTGCATTTTTAGTTTTAATTATATTTAGTCTCTTTGTCTATTTCATTCTCTTTGTACCTATGTATGTATCTATCTCATTCTCTTGCACACATCATTCTCTTCATCTCTATCTCTTCACACACACATTCATCTGTCTCTATCTCTTCATATCAGTCTGTCTATCCATTTATTTCCTTCTCTTTGTAGTTATATATGTATCTGTCCCAATCTTTTCATATGTATTTCATTCTATTCATATCTATCTCATTCTCTGAACACACACAAATCTTCATCTATCTCTCTATCTCTTCATATCTGTCAATCTATCCATCCATTTCATTCACTTTGTATCTAACTTTATTATCTATTTATGTTCATTATCTACCGACAACAAATTGGTAAATGATAAATATGGCACCACATTAGTTTTAATCAAAATTGCATTAGTTTTTAGAATGTTGTAAATATAAAATTATTCTTACAAATAATCTAATAAAGAAAATGAATTTAATATTTTTGTGGTAAATTCTCAAGAACAAAATGTGTAAATTCACTTTCATCATAACTTTAGGTTTATTACAATTCTAATCATCACTTTTATTGTTTTAAATAAACATTGTTGAGGAGTGAAGGTAGTCAAAATAATAGTGATGTCATGAGAATAACCGTCATTTTGAGAGACAGGCATGAAGATTCAAGATTGTCCGGAATTTAATATGGCTGTTTTCAGCCCAATTTGCAACCTGGCCTGGTAAATTTGCTATCAAGCCGGCCATGCTGTGGTCGTAGCCATATATATATATATATATATATATATATATATATATATATATATATTATAAATTAATTGATTTAAAATATGGTTTTTTCCACTTTGCCACCCACTATACTGATATTACAGATGATGAAAAGAACGTTATTCTATATGCGAAAAAAATCGGTACTTATACACAAAGGTAAAAAAAAAACAAGTGGAAAAAACCATATTTTAAAACAATTTATAATATTAATGCTATGTAAATTTACATTGAGCACTATTTTGTAAAATAAAATATCTATAAGAACACTGGATTATATATCTTACTGTTCTTTCTTATATATATTATATATATATATATATATATATATATATATATATATATTATATATATATAGCTAACACAATAAAAAGAACAATTTATTATCATACTACAATGACCAGAATAAAAATATCTGGTAGTAAAAACAAAAATGAATCCATTGTTAATTAAAATTTTCATGTAAAATCATGGTAAATCGGCTAAAACAATAGGTAGCCAAGAAAATCCATTAATCAAACAAGACAACATACCGAGGTAAACAAAGACAATTTATTAGAGACATGGGAAATTGGGTCATTGGAGAATTTAGTCAATACTTACTTGTTAAAATGCACCACAGTTCAATACAATATATAATGGAAGTGTGTTCATACAAGACAGACATGTCCCAACATGTACTGTCAGCCATTTTATGCTTGGTATTATTTTAAAGTGTAGCTTTCTTTCCTCTACGATATATGGTAGCTATTTTGCTCAAAGTTTGTACTTTTGCAATTACAGAGAAAAACTTGGAAATGTGCCAACAGATTTAAGAGCAAGATTTCATTTTCATAATCAGAGTTTATAGTTTAGATATACAAGAAAAACAAACGTGTTGGTTTAAACCAGAGTCCCTCCACCATTTTGCACTTGTGAAACTGTAGAAATAGTTTCCATGCTTCAGGGAACCCATGCATAAAATTCATTATATACCCTTATTGATATCTATTGTATATACTTGCATATCATGTGACTTTTGAAGACCTAATTTTGAAGGGGGTTGGAACATGCATGAGCCAAAAACTTGATTACTCTGTGAGACAAGCTATTGTGAAGCTACACAAGGAAAAGCACACCATTAGAGAGATTTCAGAGAAAGTGAAACGTCCCAAGAGTGTTGTAGGCAGGGTTGTTAAATCCTACAATGATACTGGCAAAATAGTTAGTGCTTTTAAAACCGGCAGACCCCGCAAAACTTCGACAAGAGAAGATCAAATAATGCAGCGTATGTCATTAAAGGACTGTTTTAAGTCTTGCACAGAAATTAAAAGGGTTATGAATAGTACCTCATGTGTTAATGTGTCAAGACAGACTGTTTGTAGACAACTGCAAGAAATAGGGCTGTTTAATCGAACCCCAGGGAAGAAACCAATTGTTAGTTTGAAGAATAAGAAGAAGAGATTAGAGTTTGCAAACAGGTATGTAATTTGGACATATGAAAATTGGGCAAAAGTATTTTTCAGTGATGAAAGCAAGTTTAATTTATTTGGAAATGATGGAAAAAACAATGTAAAGAGATGTATGGGTGAAAGATTAAGTGCAAAGTGTACTAAGAAAACTGTCAAGTTTGGGGCGGAGCGTCATGGTATTTGGAATATTTTTCTAGCCAAGGTACAACGCCTCTTGTCCAGTTACAAACTCGTGTAAACGCAGATCTATAAAAACATTGTTCAAGATCATGTTGTGCCAATCATACAGAATTCAGGTTTCGATAGGGCTACCTTTATGCAAGATAATGCCCCCATGTCACAAGGCAAAGGTGGTAATGAGTTACCTTAGCGAGCAAGATTTGGAAATTATGGATTGGCCACCGCAAAGTCCTGACTTAAATCCAATAGAAAATCTTTGGAAGACCTTAGGAGTGAAAGTTATGGAAAGAAATCCCACTAACACGGAGGATTTGTGGGTGAAGCTTCAAGAAGAATGGTCTAAAATTAGTATCGAGGATTGTCAAGAACTGATTCGTTCTTGTAGTCGAAGATATGCAGCTGTCATTGAGAGCAAGGGCTCATTTACTAAATATTGATTGTACATGTATTTTTATTGTTTTTTTGCCATTTACATTGTTTTTCTCAATTTTGTCCCTTACTTTTGGACGTTCCAAATTTGAAAATAAATAAATAAATAATTGTTATAATTCTTTTTCTATCCTTTGCAAATGATTCAAATTTTAGTATGTTATTATGGATGATAACGACTACCAGTTGTCAAAATTTTAGCTTTTCACAGTTGTTATTTCTAACAAATATTAGGTTTTAAAATTTTGTCCCTTAGTTTTGGACACTACTGTATATATATAATGTGTATATATATATATATATATATATATATATATATATATATATATATATAAGGTCATCCCATAGGTTCTGTCCGAATTTTGAATAAAGAAAACAAGTGACTACATTTAATTACAGATTCAATCAACAATGTATTTTCCCTGATTATCTATGACTGTCTTACATCTATTAACAAGCTTACTAATTCCATTACTGTAAAATTCTTTTGGCTTTGATTCGATGTCTTGATTTGCAAATAATCAAACTTATACCAAAGGAAAAAAAAAGTATAAAAAGAAAGAACCAAGAACATGTACGTCAGCCGAAAATAATAGTCTAGCATGCAAGTCCAAAGCCCAAAGAAAAAAACCCCGATACAAGTACGAAAAATAACTAAATAAAGTGCCCAATACAATGAGTAGAGCAGACCTAGTTGAACCTAGAGAGCCAGACAAACCTACCAAGGTTTCACCTTAGCAGATTGTCAGGGAAGGCTGGCTCCACAAAAACAGCCTTCTCTGACAATCCACTAAGGTGAAACCATGGTAAGTTGTCTGGCTCTATAGGTTTAACCATATATATGCATGCACACACACGCACATATATATATATATATATATACACACACACACACACACACTGTATATACACTGCAACTATACTAAGCAGACATTAGTAGCAGTTTTTGGTAAAGAGTGCATGATAAAGTTTTGAAGGTGGCCCGTACACTCAAACTCTCAGTCATGATGACTTGTGACTTTGTGCCGGCACAATTATTATTGGCTTCTATACAGTTCCATTTATTCAATTTGTGTCAACATATAACATGATTTCTATGAACCACATACTGGAATCGCCTCCCAAGGTGGGATCAAATCAAGAAATCATTCCCTGAACAAGTCGACCATTGTGAGATTTGGACCCAGGTCTCATGGTCGGAATGTGAACATTCTAACTATGGGGCCATTGAAAGTTACATGCAGACAATACATGACGAACAGAGAATCGGCTCGTCTTCTGTATAATAAATGTAAATGTCAGTGTGCCACACTTTTTCAACTTTACACCTAGAGGTTGTAGCCCAACATATCATACAATTTTGGAATAAAGCCAACTTTGTGAGCAAATTAAAAACATTCCAAGCCAGATCCAGAGCCACCATCCAAAAATTTTAGATTCCCAAGTTTTCATTACTGTGATTGTTTTCAGTGATTTTTTTTTTTTTACCCGATTTTTTTTTTTTGCAGCAAATCTTTTTGTATGATAACAACTTTTATAACTCGGTAATAAATTTGGGAATAATTGAAATTATTTGCAAAATCCAATGAACATCACCCATGAAATAAAAATAATTGTTTATACGGAAAGTAAGGACCTATGTACAACAAATTGTCATTCAATTAATTAACAGCAGAAGAATTATTGCTGAACTTTTAAAAGGTAAACTTAAATATTAATACAATACTTAAATACAGTAATCAATTTTGAGTTCTTCTGTAGTTTATTGTGGCCTATCTCATCTACTCCTTCCCTACCTAGCATGACGAAGGCCCAATCAAGAGCCCTCAATAGTGGTTAGCTTAAATGCTGCCAAATGGGCCAGTTTTTAAGCTAATTTATAATATAGACTTAACAAAAAAAAAAAACAAAAAAAAAATTCAAAAGGCCTTACCTCTGCCGTATCAAAAAAGTTGATTCCAACATCAAAAGCTTTGTCAACAATTTTCTTGGAGAGCTGGAACCAAAAACAAGAAAATATAAAATGGATATTGTAGAGAATTTGGGTATAGTTATTGGCAGAAATGCCTAACAAACAGAACAGACAATGTTTCCAATAAAAATAACAAAAGAAAAGAACATGGCTGACCTCCAGGAGAAGGACCCATTGCGCCTTCTCAGGCTAATGTTCTCGACTGACATGAAGTGGAAGTGAATCCATTGCTAGATCAGCTACTAAAAAAGTTGGTTAACTGTGTCGTGCAAGACGATTTTTCTCTTCAGAATCTATCTTACACATCTATTAAGTCTACCATTTGGCCATGCTTAGAATATTGCTACCACATATGGTCTGGTTCTCCCGCTATATATATTAAGCTCCTTGATAAAATCCAAAGAAGAATCAGCAATATTATTAGTCCTGATCTGGCATCTCAGCTTCAGTCACTTTCTCATCATTGTAAGGTTGCCTCCCTTTGCCTTTTCTATAACTATTTTTCATGGTAATTGTTCAGATGAGCTCTTTGCTATGATACCTAGACTCTTGAATTTAAGCACTATATTATATAGACTGACAATGAGATCTCATCAATTTACACTCAAGCTGGCCAGATGTAACTGTAAGTTCTATTTCTTTGCTAACATTTTCTTTTATGGCACTTCCAGCTTCATGCTTTCCAGCCAAATTTAATCTTCAAAAATTTAAATGCAATGTCAATTGCTATCTACTGTCCTCCTGATTACTCTTTTTGTTCTCGTTCCTTAGCAATGTTCCCATTTTTTAATTCTTCCACACCCAGTAACTCCTTGTGTCTCAGTGGCTTTACTGCCTTACATAGGGTGAACTCAATTAAAAAAAAAAAAAATATGCAAGACAAAATTAGGTAAAAAGTACGCAAATTAAGAATAATGTTAACAGACAAAAGGGATACAGTCAAGTGATTATAACATTCTGACTTCAATACAAGAAAAAAACAGAACTAAATTAGATGAGACTGATAAGTGACCATCTTACTGGCTAGGAAGAAATCCCAGCATGCATCTGTTTCATTTGTCTATAAATTAGGGGGAAGGGAAGTATTTTGCAATCATTCTTATTTCAGACTGAAACCAACAGATACAATTAAATAAAAATTTGGATTAAAAACTAAATTGAAATCTGCATTACACTTTCTCTAAGATTAATGACAAGTAATTTTGATAATTTCCACAATGAGGAGAGCCACATCTGTATTATTTACATGTCAACTATTGTCCTCGTTTTTGTTCTTGCTAACAATGTTTTAAGCATTGTGACCTCTGACCTTCAGAAAGATTTCCCTTTTATTTCATCTACAAAGGTAAATAGTTCGTGTCAATGGATAACTCATCTTGTTCCAATTTAGTACAGCTTGGTTATTGTGAACCCTTTTTTCACAGAGTCCAAAGTCACAATTCCTGGCCCCAGGATTAAATGCAGTGTTACAATGTCGGCAAATTCAAAAACCAATGTTTCAATACACAAGTCTGTGAACTAAAGCGTTGGCTTGTGAATCTGTTAACATAGTAATGTAAAGTTCAATCTCCGAGTAGTACGGATTTAGACTCGGTGAAGAAAAGGCGAGCAATAACTGAGCAGCACTAAAAATAAGAACTAGATGAGATATCCCTAGACATAGGCAGTGGAACAAGAACAGTCTACCCCTATAGATTAACCCTTTCAGCCCTGACCACTGCTTTACCAGTGGCAGAGAAAAATGATTTAATGCCCAGTAACTGGTTGAATGGTGGGTAAACACTTGTTAACTATTTTTATATCTACTGTGAAACATTACATATCAATTATTTGCGAATTTTGACTCAGGAGCTCAGGCAGAACAGTTAAAATTGTTCAGGAATGCAGGGCTTAAAGGGTTAAAAGGGATTGTGTCGAAATCCCAAAAGGTTACCTGGATTGACAAGCACCTGATGAGGGCCAGAGTACACAGCAGCTGAAATGTCATGACCACAACAAAGATGAGGACAACAGTCTGCACATAAATAGTGTAAAATAAGTAATTTTGAATTTTTTATTATTAGTCCCATAACTGGGTGTGGCCATGCAGCTCCTGCACAGATGAGCACCTGACCAACCACTCCACCCTTCACAGGATTCAGTAGGGTAATTCATTCTTGCATAGTGTGTCTTGGGCAAAGTACACCTGACACAGCCCATCCCACTCCGGATCAGATACACCTGATTCCATTGGGAAAAGCATCCTGGCAATTGATTCCAGTCTAAGAGACATCTCATCACCACCCTGGATATATCATCAGGAGTTCAGATTATTGTGCAGATTTTGTTAAGCAAAATCACATTTTTTTCAGTTAAAACAGGAAGCAAATAAAAAATTTAAAGTGCTTAAAATTCTTTTTAAGTTTTTTAAAATAATTTTAAATTTAAGGTTAAAAATATTTTTTTTTCAATTATAAGTTTAAAAAAACATTGAGATTTAAAAGTATTTTTTAAAAACATTATGAAGTTTTAAATTTCTGAATTTAAAAATAAAATAAAATGCTGAATTTTGACGTGATATAAAAATGTTTGTTATACTAATGTGCTTTGTTCGTTTTTTTTTTTCTTCTGTAATTAGTAAATTTTTAAACATCATAAAAATTTTGAGAAAGACATAAAAAAAAATATAACTGATAAAAATATGTCCACACCAAAATTCTATTAAAACACAAAATTAAAAAAAATAGAAAGTATTTCAATTGAAAGAGCCTTGAAATTTATTCCCCTAGATTTATCGTTTCTGAATGGGAAACAATACTTGAAAGAAAACGGGTCATAATAATAATAATAATAATAATCACAATTTCTAAATTGGATTTTATTTAAAATAGAAAAAAAAGTTTATTCAGTGGTAATATTTTTTTTACCGTTTGATGCAGAACATAAAAGAAAAACAGTGATATTATGCAACTATCATTTTTAATTTTCAGCCAAGAATAGAACCTCTGTAAACTAACATGTCATTGTTTTGCTCAGTCTTGTAAGGACTTTAAGGAAAAACTTCATTACAGAAAACGGTGACTCATCCATTTTATAATAGAAAAAATAAACTTGAATTTCTATTCATTTTTGAGATTTCTCTCAAAGATAAACATGTTGACAAGAAAAAATTGCACAACAGAAAAAGCAACAAATCACTAACTCAAGAATTGTCGTGCTAAACAATTTTTCTCACCAGAATTTATCTTACACATTTATAAGTCCATCATTCATCTTTGCTTAGAATATAGCTGCCACAACTGGAATGGCGCTTCTATATATTTAGATATTGATAAAATAGAAGAATCTGCAATGTTATCGGTCCTGACCTGGCATCTCAACTCCAGTCACTTTCCCACTGTTATAACATAGCTTCCCGTGCCTTTTCTATAAATATTTTCAGGATAATTTTTCTGATAAGCTTTCCTCTTCAATCTCCCAATGGAAGCCAAAATAAAATATGCTCAGGCAATGTAATTTCTTAAAATAAAAAAAATGTAAATTTTATTAAATTCATAAAATTGGAGTGCTTAATCAAGAGTAAGGTATTAAAAAAAAAAAAAAAAAAATAATCCCAGAATACAAATTTCAAATTTTTTAGATTTTTTTTTTGTTTTTAAGAAATCATTTGGTATGAGCAGGGGGCTGAATTATGATCTTTGGGTCCTCTAGGTTAATGAAATTATGAAAAGAGAAAGCCACCCTCTAACTCGTCTGCGCATGTCTTGAATATATCTTTTTTTAAATCGTAATATATTTTTTAATTTTATCAGCACTTTCATAGTGTCAAGTAAACTTATTGTAATGTGAGTTTACTTTAAATTAAATAAACTAGAACAGCTATCTTTTGTAACTTCGCTAATAAAAATATTCTTTAAAAAATATCTTCATTATTTTATTTTTTACTATCAAGTTATTGCAAATCAAGAAAAAAAGAGACGAAGAGAAAAAAAACGAAGAGAAAAAGAAAAAGAAAAAGAAGAAAAAAAAAAAAGAAAAAAAAAAAAGAAAGAAGAAAGAAAAGAAAGAAAGAAAGAAGAAGAAAAGAAAGAAGAAGAAAGAAAGAAGAAGAAGAAAGAAGAAGAAGAAGAAAAGAAAGAAAGAAGAAGAAAAAGAAAAAGAAGAAAAAGAAAGAAGAAAAAAGAAGAAGAAAAAGAAAGAAGAAAAAGAAAGAAGAAGAAAAAGAAGAAGAAAGAAAAAAGAAAAAAGAAAAAAGAAAAAAAGAAAAAAAGAAAAAAGAAAGAAGAAAAAAAGAAAAAAGAAAGAAGAAAAAAAGAAAAAAGAAAGAAGAAAAAGAAAGAAGAAAAAAGAAAGAAGAAAAAAAGAAAGAAGAAAAAAGAAAGAAGAAAAAGAAAGAAGAAAAAGAAAGAAGAAAAAGAAAGAAGAAAAAAAAAAAGAAAGAAAAAAAAGAAAGAAGAAAAAGAAAGAAGAAAAAAGAAAGAAGAAAAAAGAAAGAAGAAAAAAGAAAGAAGAAAAAAGAAAGAAGAAAAAAGAAAAAAGAAAAAAGAAAAAGAAAAAAGAAGAAGAAAAAAGAAAAAAAGAAGAAAAAAGAAGATTTTCCATGAACGGAGCCAAGTTTGAGAGGCCCTAAGCTGCTGCCTAATCTGACCCTGGATATGAGAATACATTGTTTGAGCTTTTGTGGGCAGATCAATTTTACAATGAATTTACATAGCAAATTGGACAACCCCATTGTCTTTGTTTTTATGTAATTTGAAAAATCATTTTCTGGTTGCAATACCTTTTTATGCTTACCTGGCACATGCCAGGTAGGTTTTATCATCTCTCAGTTGCATCTGTCTTCGGGTAGAGCGCAACTCATTTGCAGCTCTGTCGGAGGACAGAGGCACAAGAAAATAACACTGAGGTGCCCAGCTCGGGGAAACAGCTCCCCGAGGCTACACCCTCTCATGCCCCATAGCTTTATTCATAAATTATTAACAAATGTATTTGTGGGCGGGTATCTTTTCTTTTTTTTTTTTACCAACATACATTGGCACGTGTTCAATTTTCAGGGGTCATGGGGCTCGGGGAATCCTTGTCCTGAGTGTACACGCTTGGGTTCGCCACATTAAACTTTTAAGTAACCTTGTGTCACATCCTGCCCAAGTGGAGGAGCCATGGGTAAAAAACACCCAATACCTTTTTTTGTACAACTCCACAAAAAAGGAAAAGTTTTTAGAATTTAGATTTAAAATAAAAATGTAATTGTAAAACTTTTAAACATAAAATAATTCACTAAAATTATATAACAATGTAGGGTTGAGTGTTGTATATTTGTCAAAGGTCAAAGTTTGAGCCGAAATAAAAGCCTGAACTTTGAACAGTAAAGCTGATTTTTATCGAAGACAAATCGTCCCCATTTGGAAGACTGACGCAACAATAACATCATTTTTCTTTTCTTTCCACTTGGGCCAAATAACTAGATAACACAAAAAAAATATATATTGAAATCTTGATGTTAATAAATTTTATTTTTAGATTTAAGAAAAAAAAATAAGTCAAAATTTAAATTTAGCTCAGAACAAGTTGAACATGTCTTTCTAGAGCCGAAGGTCGGGTTTCAAACAGATAAAAAGCCGGTATTTTCAATGCTGTTTTTCAAGGAATAGGTCAAGGCCGCGTTGACCTGGGTCAAAATAGAAATTAGCAGTTTCAGACAAGCAAATAAACTTCCTTCTTTCTTTCGGCAAGAATTTGAAAGTATAAAAATAAAAATCTAATAGAAGAGTTTTTTTGTTTGTTTGTTTTTTCTGGAGGAAAAAATTAAGTTAAGAATTTGAAAATTGAACACGTGCCAATGTATGTTGGTTAAAAAAAAGATACCCGCCCACAAATACATTTGTTTATAATTTATGAATAAAGCTATTTTAAACGTTAATTAACGAAAAAGAAATATTAATTAATTTTTTTCTTTTTTGAGAGAGAGAAAAAGTTATTTTAATTTTAACCTTTACGTATTTTTTTATTTTTAAAAAACGAAAAAAATGCCGTAAAAGTTATCTATCAGATTATCTGTATATGTTGGGAGAAAAGGATTTTTTTTAGCGCTTCAAACGATTTTTATTTTTTTTACATCCTAAATATTGATTTCTTGATCAAAATTAGCGAGTCCTTTAAACAAAAAAGTGATGCATTTGAAATACAATGTAATTTATTTCAAGATTTTCCCGTAATTATAACAAATTAAAGGAAAGATTTGGGTCCAATGAATCAGTTTTTAAAAACAAAAACACTTTATACTTTTTTAATTGTTTTAAATTTAATTTATTCTTTACAATGTTTTAAAAATTTATTATTCGGTTTTTAATGTAATTGAAATGTAAATGAATTGCAATAAATTACTCTGGGAATTTGAACTTTTTAAATTTATTCGAAAAACACTATTTTTTTAAGCAAAGAAAAAAAAAGTAATTCTAAAAAAAAAAAAAAAAAAAGGTCCCGCAAAAACACAATTTAGAAAGGCAATATTTAAAAACACGTCCAGGTATAAATAAAATAAAATGTAGCAGAATTGGGTAAACAAAAAAAAAAAAACTAAAAAGACAAGTTTTTTTTTTTTTAAAAAGTATTTATTTATTTTAAATATTTTTAATTTTATATTTTTCTATATTTTTTTTATTTCTATTTTTTTATATATAGATTCCTAAAACAATTTTTTTAAATTTTTTTACCAGAGAAAATAAAGACGGTCGAAATCGGATTCTTTTAGAAAGAGACAAAAAAGGTAAAAACGAAATTAGCAAAAGAAAACGATAGAAAAAGAAAGACGGCATTTATTCTTATTTCTTTTTAAAAGTGCCTACCTCTTCGGTTTGGGCATCCCATGTATTATTAGAAACACCCGCATTAAATTGCCACGTTCCTATGCAGATGGGCGAGACTTTCAAGTCGCTACCCGGCAACTGCACCAATTCCATGACGTGCTTAGGACAGAATTACCAAAGAAAAGACTTCACTCCCAGACAAGCAATAATAAAAATGCTATTATTATATTATAATTTGTTTCTGATTCGCTTCTTTTTCTTTCTTTCTTTCTCAAAGTCAAAGCTGCTTTCATTGGTTGGACATTTAATCAAGACAAGACTTACTATTGGTTATCACGCACTTCACGTCAACACCGTTTACTAAATCGTTTCAATTATAATATTTTATTGCTTATTTTCGGGATTATCTTATCAGAATCGTCCTTATCTGCTTCTTAATTTTATTAAGGTCGAACCTGTGTCTGCATTTATCACTCGCTATCAATGTGGCTAATTTCCAAAAATGTTCATTTACGATTTAAAAGAAAAAAAAGAGCACTAGCCAAGGGGAGGTAACTCTAAAATCAACGTGAATTGCCAACATGTAATTTTTTTTTTTTTATTTGAAGTATTTTTTCTTTCTTAATTTTATTTTTTAATATATATTAATATATTCTTAATATTTATATATTCTTACTTAATTCTTCTTCCATAGTATTGATGAGAATTTATTTTATTTTTATTTGTACAATGTATACTCAATTTGCACCAGTAGAAGTTAAAACTGAAAAAAGGTCTTTCTCTAATATGGCTAATTTCAGTGTAACCCGGATATAAGAGAGTTGTCGGGACCGGAGAAGAAGTCTCTTATATCCGGGTTTCTCTTATATCCGGGTTTGGTCTATTTTATATACATTAACTAACACAGGCTCTAATTTGGGACCAGAGAAAATCTCTCTTATATCCGGGTTTCTCTTATATCCGGGTTACACTGTAATAATAAAAATAATAACAGTTCTTCGGTTTTCACCGCAGACATCAGGGTACCCCAGATTTCATCCCTCTGCACGCTATGTGTAAGTGATGTTTTAAAAGCTTAACGAATGCATCCAGTCCTATTCATTCCGTGGTCCGTGGATAATAGCAGTTTCTGTTTAAGTAACTTTTTAGCTGTAGTGTAGCACAAGGGCGAAAGTATGGAGCACCCAGTGAAGAAACAACTAAGTCGTAATTCATCTCTCTAGCGAGACAAGCTTGTTAGTCATTTACGAATTTAGGAAAATTCAGTAATTTTGACAAAGTAGGAAAATTCGGTAACTAAAATAATAATCGATTGAAAATTGATTTTAGAGCCGTTCTGGGGGGTGGATTTGGGGTCTAAGCCCCCCTCCCCTATATTTTTAAATAATTGAAAATCATAAGGTTCAGATAAAAAAAAAAAGTACTACCACAATACCAGGGCCATACCTGCAAAGGGGAGGCATAGGGGGCTATGCCTCCTTCTCTAATATTTAAAAAAATATAACTTTAACTATGGGAGTCTAGAGATAAAAACTCACTACAACAATTCCAGGGCCTTACTTTCTGGAGGGGGCTACCCCCAATACGTTTAAAATAAATAAGTATTAACTAAAAAATCATGGGTTTCAGTCCAGATAAAACACCACCACTGCAACAATATTAGGTCCGTGCTTTGTGACGGGGGGGTGGGCTAAGTCAACATTCGAATATTTTTTAAATAAGTTACTAATTTATTTAATTACTATATTGTTTTCAAGCGTATAAAATCGATTTCTAAATTGAAATTCTTGTATCTTCTTTTTAAATTATTAAAACAAATAAATATAAAGTTTTAGATAGCTATTTCTTTTTTAAAGAAGCAAAAACTACATATAGCCTCTAATTTTTTTGAAGAACTTTTTATTCATTCAAAATTTACAACAAATAACAACACAACTATATGACATTTTATTGAAGAAAGTTAAACTTAAAAAACTAAACGAGAAGTAGCACTTTTTTATTTTACAAAAGCAAAAGCACCTATTCAAACATCAAACAACAAGCTAAAACAGTTAAACTAAAAAGTAAACAGAAATTTAATTATCGAGAATGGCCCTATCAATTTTCAATCGAATTTTATTTCATAATTACATTTTCCTACCTTATCAAAATTACCGAATTATCCGTTACCGAATTTTCCTAAATTCAAAAGCATTAATAGTAATACCCTTGAAGAGCTGTCAATATTGCTCTAAGACAGGGGTCGGCAACCTTTTGGAGTGAGCGAGCCAGAAAGCGATATAATGTCTCGTAGGAAGGCTATAATTGTCTCGAATTCAGACGCTCCGTCCATAAGACTGCCTTTGTTTGGAGGTTTAAAGAAAAAACAATGAAGTTAATGTTGTATTATTTAAGCAAGGTTCCTTATTTTACAGCAAGAATAACAGGATCGCCCCCAAATCCCCATTCCAGAAAGAGCCTAAAATCAATTTACAATCGACTTTTATTTCATGGTTACCGCATTTTCCTACCTTATCAAAAAATTACCGTAATTTCCGGGAACGTCATTTTTACAATGTCGAAGTAACATCCGTTCCATAGATAATACGTGATTTTTTTTTCTTAAATACCATTTTAAGAGAGAATACTAAAAAAGGGTTCTTGACCAAAAAAACGAGGGAATTTTAAAATGAAGAATGGATAAAGCTGAGACGTTTTCATCACCCCTTTTTTACCCCTTTTTTTAAGTGTATTTTTTGACGGAAAATATATTTTTCTTACATATTTTTATTTATTTTGAAAAATTAATAGACATTTTTTTCAGGAAATAAACTAGTGGCCGGTCATCTATTTCTGTCGGGTACTTCACAAGTTTATGGGCCCCGCTCTATTCGTAACAGAAATTCAGAAATTGATTCAACCTCTAAAACACGTTCTTTTGGGGGTTTTTCTAACAATAACAGTCACATATTCGATATATTTCATAGTAAGTGAAGTCTTAGTATCCCATAAGAGCCGAGTGGATACGAAGAAAGTCTCGATATGACATTTAAGATTTGAATTAAAAGTTCCTTGAATTTTTAATTTATTTATGAGACTGGAATTTTGTCCACCTAGTGAGACAAGCTTGTTAAACCATTCGTGATTATTACACCACGTCGAAGTAACCTTTGTTCCATGGATCCTTTCATTAAAATGCCATTTAGGAGAGAATGCTAACAAGATGTTCTTGACCCAACCAAACGAGGTTGAAATGAAACAAATAAAACTTGGTCAGATTTATTTTTGGTGGAGAATGGATTGGGCCGAAAAGTTTTCATCACCCCCTTTGTAGTATATTTTTGTAGCGTTGTTAGAAAACGTTTTTCAGAAGTTGGATCTATTTTTTTTTTTCACTATAAATTTCTGTTGCACACGGGGCGTACCCATAGACTACAGAAATAGGTGACTTTATTACTAGACACCATAAATTAACTGTGACTTTTTTTTACCTAGCCAAAATTGTGACTTTATTACCGGCCTAGTTTAAGTAGCGGTTTTGTTCTCTTAGTTAAGTTTTTTTTTTTAACCTTTAGCACTCTGTAAGTGATTATTTTCACCAAGCAAAATGTTAATATATTTGCCAACCGCCCCACGCGGTCAGATGTGGCACAAGGCTGAATTTAACGTAGGGTATCCGAGCCCGTACGGTCGGGCAAAAATTCCCCGTAGACCTCGTAAAAAATGGGGTCGAGTAGCTGTCTACCACCCACGAAGGCAGAAAGTTTGGCAGTACAGCCGAAAAAGATTTCAGCTAGCCAAACAAAATGTTAGTATATTTAGCTACCCCCCCCCCAACAAGGGTTGCATGTGGCACAAGGCCGATTTAACGTGGGTTGTCCGAGCCCGTAGGCTCGGCCGAAAAAAATTCCCTTTTTGAACCCGCAAAAACGAGTTCAGGGTCAGTCTACCTCCCCGAACGAGACTCTGCCCTTCGGCGGAGCCTCGTCAAGGTTCCTCTCTGCCCGAAGGCAGAGTTTGACTGTCTAGCTGGAACAGGTCGCATCTAGTCCAAACAAAATGCTAGTCCCAACAATGCATTTGAATTTCTTGGTTGTGTAGTCATATCCTTCTATGGCAACACCTAAAACAATCTTGGCTTAAATTGAGATCCAGGCTACTACAATTTCAAATATATAGAACTAATATATACAACACTATATTTTGAGAGGATTTCATATTCAGTAAAAAGCGGAAGATGATTATAAAGTGATAAATGTTAAAGTACAGAAGCTTAAAAGGAAAAAAAAGAAAAAAAGATGAAGTGGTATTTTCTTTATCTTGAGTGAGAAAAAGAAAATACGTTTTTTTCTTTTGTTTTACGTACTTCAACATTTACATAAAAATGGATATAAAATCAGTCTCCAGTTTAGTATTACTAAAATATTTTAATTGCAAATCGAACACCCATAGTTATAAAGGACGAACATTTATATGTGCATTGTTTTAGGTAACTACACCTGCTCACTGAAGAAAAAAACAGCATAGTATCATAATGAAAGGCCCCAAACTTAATAAAAACAAAGTTTTACCTTCAAAATGTTTATAAGAGGAAAAATCAAAAGATTTTTTAAAATTATTTTTTTAATTCTTTCTAACACGTTCGAAATTTTATATAGCATGGGACTGCCATATTAGGGACACATCAAAACCGATTTTTTTATTAAAAAAAGGCAAAAATTTCTGGAAGAAATAAATATAATATGAGAAAAAACACATTCAAAGCAATTAAAAGCTTTTCTAATTAAATAATGTCGTAGTTTTATTGCATTTATTATTTTACAATTCAGAGCAAATTTTTGGTGATTTTTTTACACTTTCTTAAAGAGTCCTGCTTTTAACTAATAAAAATGCCCGCCCTAAAAATTGAATTTCGTGAAATTTCATGAAATTAAGTGGGTGGTAACAGATGTAAAAAAAGAAAAAATTAAGATTTATTAAGATTTAAAAAAAAAAAAAATAATAATTTAATTCATTTCTGAATATGTCCTGAAAGTTTCATTAAAATCCGACAATTATTTGATTTTTGCAGGAATTTCCGGTAATTTGAAGTTTAAACCCCGTGCTCAGTTTCTAATAAAAATTTCCCTTAAAATAAGATTCAATTAGTATCACAATTTATTATTTATTTAATTATTATTTGCAGTAATAAGTGTTTTATTATAAAAAAAAAACAAAAAAAAACTTATCATTGCTTTTCTAAATAACTTAAACAATTTTACCAATTGCGTAGTAATTGAGACGAGTAAGATCAGTGAAAAAGGCCGTTAACTAACGCTTCCGCGCGTGATTACTCCGAGGCAAAAGTATGTAAACAACGCCAGTAATGGCGAACGGACCCGACGCGAATGAGTCCGAACTTTTATTGTAGATTGTAGTAAAATTTCTTTATTTTTTAATTAAGCATGTACATTTACACCTAAGTGTAACTATTCGGGAAATTTTTATTAGAAACTGCAAATTACTCGAATTTGCAAGTCAATGTGTTTTTCACCGGAAAAAGCGCAAAAAAAAAAACTAAACTTTGTCGGCCGCTGACGTAAACAAAACAAAATTTTAACCAAAATTTCGACCATGCTAGAAAGGATTAAAAAAAATTCCAAAAATAATAAAAAAAATACTTTGGTCTTTCCTCTTAATATTAACAAAAAATTTAATGACAAATCTTTGTTTTTATTGAGTTTCGGGCCGTTTTTATGCTGTTTTTTTCCGCGAAAAAGTGACCTACATTGAACTAAAAAAAATAAAAAGACTATATTTTGTTATTTTGCGAAAACATGTTTTAATTCGTACTTATTTTTTTTGAAAATGTCCTAAATTTAAAATCAGAATTTATATTGTTGCAAAATAACACTTACTCAGTTATTATTGGATTTAAATTTATTTTTAAAATGCAGTTAAAGAAACAACCTAGCAAAACAGACATTACTACGAACTCGAGAGCTTCCTGCTATAACTTCCGGTTTCTCCAGTGATTAATTCACGTGACTTCCGGTTTCTCTGTAACCTTTTCCACTGGCCTTGCCTCTTCGCAAAGTCACCAAATTTAACCTCTCGATAAATCTGATGTTATAGCCCTACTATGATTTTTTAAAATTATAAATGAAAAGCATTTTTTTAAGAATAAAATGTCTTAAATTAATTTCAAGATAATATAAATTGAAAAAAAAATAATCTCGCTATTTTATCGTCGTAAAGGTAAAAAAAAAACTAAATCTCGCTATTTTATCGTGTCAAGGATAAAAAAGAATTATTTGATATTTGAACATTTTTTTTTTTAAATCCGTACAGTTTTTTTTTTAACTTATAAAAAAAAATCATACAGTTTTAGTGGCTATAGGGAAAATATATAACCGAAAAAAATTACAAGATACGTTTTGTTAGGGTCGTGAGAAAACTTGTATCAGGTTCGGGAGTTTCTTAAAATTTAACGATCCCACATAAAAGTTGGCAAAAAGAAAAATTGATATTTAAAAAAAAAAAATGTAACCAAATCTAAAAATTTAACTGCTATTTAAAAAAAATCAGTGTTATTAATACAAAATGCAACTACTTTTTGGTTTGAAAATAGCGTCCTCAAAAAAAATGATGGGCTTTCTTTATTTGTCATACACTGTTGCAGACGTTTTCTAAAGTTTTCCATCACCATGAAGGTCTTCCAGGAGGCTTTCTTTTAACCACACAACCCGTGGCCCTGAAATTTTCAACTCCTAGACATATCGATTTTCTATCCAGAACAGCATGAGTCCGAGGTACCTTCATGAGATCGACCTTCAAAAGACGCTAAACTTGACGAAAACAAAACTTTATGTTATTATTAAGAGGAAAGAACAGAATGTTTTGGAGGTATTTTTTTACATTTTTTAATCGTTCCTAGCACGTCCAAAATTTTCGTTAAAAATCTTCTTTTTTTTTTTTAGTCAGCAAAATTGACAGATAATCGATCCATTTTTTTCCAATTTATAAAAAAAATGAAAATCTCAGTTTGAAATTCTTTTAAAATTCAATTATAATTTTTTTAAAAGTTATTTTAAGAAAATCAGAAATTATAATGTTTATTTAAAATATTTCTTCTTCAGGGTTAAAATGAACAGTTGGTTTACCTACGCGAAGAACATTAATGATGGATAGTTAAGACGAGGAAATACACAGGTTATTTTTAACAAAACAAGATTAGGAATTTATTTACAGATTTTCACTCTTGAAGTTGTGTCAGTAGCTCGTCCCAGGAAAATAAATCACAAATTTTTCAAGTCCATAGTTTCAATGAATTGTCATGAAGAGGAAATGTTCTTAGAACAGAAATGTTGGAATTTAATTTGAGAACAACAATTTCACAAGTTCACATTCTCACTATTTTTTCTATCCTCACTCCAACCTCTTTATAATTTCAAAACCGGCTCCCAAGGCCTTCATTCTTATCAGAGATATATTATATTTTCTGACTAAGGAGAGAGCTGGAAAATAAAAAGGAATTCCACCACCATTATTTTTTCCATGGAGCCATAAAATCTGGGAGAAACCTCACAGATTCTTCACTTCAACCTGTTTTCAGTACCTTCGAAACCAGCTCCCAGGGCCCTGATTCTTATCAGAGATAAGAATGTGTTTTCTGACCAATAGAGGGGCCAGGAAATTTGTACAACAATTTTGGAGGGAAAAGTCCCCGATCCATCGGAGCCTTCTAAAACTCCATAAATTTGGAGAATCTTGCCTATTTCGATAGTAAGATTTCTGCCCACCGTCTGTGAGGTCAATGATAGGAAGCTCCAGCACCTCTTTCACCAAAGAAGAACTACTAAAAAGGGCTGTCAGAAACGAACGTCGGTCCACTATTCAAGACCAATCCAAGGCTGCATCCCTTCACCACTCTTTCTGACAAGCCCACTGGACTTCTGTTGTCAACCTAAAAACTCACTCAGCTGCACGATTCCTTCATCTGCGAACAAATTTCCAACTCTACAAGAACTGTGAGTGTATCTATCAGAACTTTAACAATAACATCTAATCGCTTAAAGAACTCTTTAGGCACTCAAAGAAATATTTTGAGCAAGCCTTTTTAAGTTAAGAATATTTTCTCTTTTCCCTTTCTTTATCTACTAATTGTCTTTTCATCCCTTTACTTTTTTTTCTGTATATGTTGTAAATAAACACTTTCTTCTTTTATCATTACTCACCGAGCAGGCACTTTTTCTTTATTCGTACGCACCTAAAAGAGAGAGTTTGTCCGCTCTAATCTTAATATTTTACTTGAGTTTTTCCGCAAATTTTTAAACCTCAACCTTATTTTTAAACTCAACCCTTTGATGCGGGAAAGCCGGGACAAATTTCCTAGCATAAATCATCTGACACAAAATAATATTTTTAAAAATATTTAAAACAAAGGTAAGCGAGTTCTTTGTTCACAGAATGGATATACAGTTTCATATGTTCAAGAGAGGATGAGATAGATAATTTGAAATACATAGCTTTCTTGGATTGTTGAAATAAAGTTCTTTGAAGTGCCAATAATATAATTGGCAAGTAATTTGACAATGGCAAAAATCTGAACACAGGTCATGTGAGCAGAAATGAAACTTTTCATGTGATTTCAGACATTCTCCCCCTGTTAATTTAATTTTTTCCTTATTTTATATCAAAAAAGATTTCACATAGGCTCACTATTTTTTTCTTTCTTTTTCCTAGTTCTCAATGGCTAATTCTTTTGAAAACCAGGTTTTCATTGGTCCAAAGCAAATTTCAAATTGAATTTGAAGGGAGTGGGCGTAGGGAGCTTGTAGTGGTGTTGTAAGATATGTTGCCTAGGGTTACCATGAAATGTAATAGCAATCAAGAAGGAAAGCTGTGTTCTTATAAACAACACTCCACATGAAATATGCACAGAATATATGAGAGAAATAAGTCAAGCTCCATGAACATTAAATAAATATTTGTATTATAACAACAATATACAAACATCAATAATAAGCATGAAAAAGTTACTTCCCTTTTGTCTGTAATAAAAAGGGTGAATGCAGTTAAGTAATGTTGAGTTACAATATTAAATGTTAATTAATTATAAAGTTCAATTAATGTTTTTAGCTCAATTAAGAATAATTCCACAGTCTGTGAGTGTGAAAAGATGTAATGTGCACAAGTGATATTAATAGAAGTTAATAAGATTACTCGAATGAGTAATAACTAAGAATTAAAATGTTATAAGTAATATGGCGCCATGCCATATATTCAGAGAATTGAACTGCTACTGCTGTTGGCTAACAGCGAGAGAGTTTATATAGGTATGCATAGGCTCAAGTGAGCTTGGCACCAAAAATACTAGAAAGATACTAAAATACGCGATTGGCCAGGAAATGGACCAATCCGTGATTTTAGAGAAAAGTTCAAATAATGTGCGATAACAAAATTGTCATATAGTAAGTATCATATATTTATGAACCAATGACATTAAAGAAAGCGGGGGGGCACATGTAAGTGATTACCAAAAGCTGTTATTATTTTGTATTCACCACATCACTTTCCTTCCCAGATGTGATGGAGCCTTTTAGTACATTAACAGTAGTGGTATATATTGTCTTTTTTAAGTAACTGATCTGCCAAACTTAGTTCAAGTTGTGTTTGCTGTCTTGTCTCGAAAGTTCTGTTGATATCTGGTGAGGTATCTCTTTATGTTGGTATTGTTTTATCAATATTAGGTACGTTTGCTGCTTCTGAGACAAATGCTGCTTTCAGTCTGCCTATGGAAACATTGCCAATGGCATCTTCTACACTTAGCAAAGTACTTCTTATTGCGGTTAGCTACTTTATATGGACCTGTGTAAGGTGCTTCCAGAGATTTCCAAACTATGTCAGTCCTAAGCTATACCTTTTCACAGGAACACAGTGGTTTGGAGATGAATGTTTTATACCCACTGTATGGAAAGCAACCATACATGATAGAATGTTCTACAAGGTCATGCTTTTTTCTGTCCTTGGCCCAGTGTTGATTGAAGTAATACAATGACTTGACCCAAAGAGTTGTCAGTTCAGTACCTGGCCACAGCAGAGGTGGACAAAAACTTGGAGAGTTGAGTCAAAGGGAAATAACTGAAACTGAGATATCCGGAAGAGGCATAGCACGTGGAACTAGAACAATCTGCCTCGATGGACGAAATAAAGGGTTCGTTTCAAAATTCCGATGTATATCAGCTGAAGAATGCCGGAGCATACAATGGTCGAAACACCACAAATATAGCAATAAAGATGAGGACAACAGTCCGATCACTGTAAATAGTGCAAATAATTACAATACCTTGTCCTTGAAAAAGGCCGGAGCGTACAACAGCCGAAACATTGTGAATATGGCAATCAAGTGAGGACAACAGTTTGAACAATGTAAATATAGTAAATAATTAAAATAACTCATCTCAGAAATATAGACAGATCCTGAAGAAGGCCAGAGCATACAACAGCCGAAATGTCATGAATATAACATTATTGTTATATTCACGAGATAAGGACAACAGTCCGAACATTATAAAAAGTGTAAATAGTTACAATACCTCATCTCAGTAATTGTTATATACCGTACCTATGAACACTAATGGGTATGTCCCAATCTTCATAAATACATTGGACACTATTGTAGTGGGGGTAATATGGTGTCTAAGTAGTCCACTACTAGAAGTGGTTTACCTACTTCATGCCGCTGGCGAGTATTGTATTTTGTTGATGTTATAAAGATTACCATTTCAATTCCAACCTCCGTCTTGGTTATTCCTCATTCAGTAACCCTTCCTAGGTTACAACAGTAATATAAAAAAGATCCCGAAGAAGGCCAGAGTGTACAACAGCCAAAACGTCATGAATATGACAATAAAGATGAGGACAACAGTCCAAACAATGTAAATAGAGTAAATAATTAAAATACCTCATCTCAGAAATATAGATAAACGATGCATTCATCATTACAATATGGTACCCCAAAATGAAAAATACTTGGAAATCAACCTAATATAACCTTTGCTCATGAACTATAATTCACACCTACTTCCTCTCACGAATGCCAAATTAATTTATGTCAAACTACTCCACATTATGATTTATTGAGTAATTTATTAAATTAAGTGACTATTATGAACAGAATGTTAATGATGATTTCAAAGTTTAACTATAAATTATGTCAAGTGGAGATTTACATTGTGTGTCAGTTAAGTAATTTTCCATATGTCTAAAATAGGTAATGTTGAAAATCAGAGACAGGTCAAATTTATAGCGGTTCCAGCAGGATAATGCCTGCCCACATACTACTCAATGTGCTCTACCAGATGTTTAACAAATTTCCTGGCTAGTACAATTACTAAACCAAAATCAGAGACAGGTCAAATTTGTAGTAGTTCCAGCAGAATAATGCCTGCCCACATGATGTCCATACTACTCAATGTGTTCTGCTAGATGTTTAAAAAATTTCCTGGCTAGTACAATCACTAAACCTTCCTCATTGAACATGTATGTGACATGATGGGGTGAATTAGCTCACCTATAATTCATGTTGTATTGTGACAATATGAGAAAGAAGCATGGAATAATGTATCATAAGGTAGCATTTGCAATCTGTATTATTTTATATATGTGAGAATATGTTTATGTAAATCCCAATTAGTATATACACTTTCTTAACGTAGGGTTTGAGAATTGATGATACGTATTTTGGAAAATGGAGTAAATTGAAACACATATAAAGGGTGTTCCAATAACTTGGACCGATTTTAAATGTGAATTAAGTTTAAGTGTCTAATGATTTTTTTTCTTTTTCTTTCAGATTTAACAACTTAAGTCTTTGGCAATTTCAACCATGAAAAGATTAACAATCAAATAATGTCTTGAAGTTATCGAAGACCATTACGAAAATGGATGTTCAAATAAAATTTGAATGAGAAGTTCCCAGGTCACATCATCTCTTGAAACAGTGAAGTCAATTGACCACCACGACCGTCTGACTTGACGCCTTTAGATTTCTTCCTTCGAGATCATCTCAAAAGTAAGCTCTATGCCAACAAGCCAATAATAATTCAACAGCTAAAGGATGAAATAATAAGGCATACTGGTGAGATTGAGGAGCAACTATGCAGAGACGTTATCAAAAATTTTGACCATCCAGTGGAGGTGTGCCGCTGAAGCCTTGGCGGACATTTGGGCGATATTATTTTACACATAATTTCTATGACTTAAATAGCATGATTCAATAAATAAATTTTCACTAATAACACTGATTTATTTACTGCTGATTTTGATCCGTCTTCATGACTCACCCTTTATATATATATATTATAAATTAATTGATTTAAAATATGGTTTTTTCGCTACACAGTTCTAACCATGTTTCAAAAATGGAAGCTAAAAAAAAATTTGTAAAAATAAAAATATCTATAAGAACACCGGATTATATATCTTGCTGTTCTTTCTTTTATATATATATATATATATATATATATATATATATATATATATATATATATATATATAAAAAGAAAAGACTAAACCTGAACAAAAAAATGGTGGAAGTTTGCTTGACCAGAGTTTACCTATTTGTGACTAGAAAACTACAAAGACAAGAGTCTTGCATAAATTCTGCTATATAAAAAAAACATAAATAAGATTAAAATAGCCCAGCTAGTTACTAATATTCATATTATTTTTATTAATATTTTTACTTTTTCCTACCTTTACTATTAGACTATAAAGCATTTGCAGACTCCCTTGGAACAAAATTACTTCGAATATATATATATTATTTACATTCTTCAGACTGTTGTGCTCATCTTTATTTTCATGTTCATGATGTTTCAGCCATTGTACACTCAAGCCTCCTTTGAGTGATTGGAATTTCCTTGTCCACAAGAACACCTTCCCCAGTAGATAAAAGTGTTAGTTGAATCCAGTGACTTGACCTAAAGAGTTTTGAGTTCAATACTTGGCTACGTCAGTGGTGAGAAAAAACTTGGAGAGTTGAGTTAAAGGGAGATGAGACAACTGGAAGAGTCATGGCATGTGAAACCAGAACAATCTACCCTGGTAGACGAAATAAAGGCTTCAGTTCAAAATTCCACTCACTAAGTACAATTTAGATTATCTACTGAATGTAGCAATAAGGATACATTTGATGAAAATAAATTAAAATATATAAAAGCCTAAGAACAAAGTAACCTTAATGTAAAGGATACTTAGAAAAAAAAAAAAAAAAAAAAGCAGTAAAAATAAACAGACACCGTCATATGGTTTAACTTCCATTATAGCTGCAATGTAAAAGCTAATGTTGGCAGAATTTTGCTGACTTTTATAAACATATACACTTTTATAATTCTGCAATATTAAAGACTAGCAATAGAGCCCAGGGATGTAACAGTAAGAGATAAAACTGAAAAATAAAATTGACAAAGATTATTGTTTAAGGTTGACGGACACGCATGTCTTAATTAGTTTTTTTTTTGTTACGAATTGGTCAAACCCAAACTCAAACATTGTTTTCAATCGTTATGAGTCTACTGATTGAATAGAATTTTATTATAAACAATTGTCTTGTAAATGGAATTTTTAAAGCCTTCTGAATGTAAAAATAAAGAAAAAAGTGTGCAAGACAATAAGAAACACTACCTGCCAAAAAAAGTGAAGTTTTGTTGGAATCGGTTGAAAAATGTAGGAAATCCGATCCTATATATAAACGAACACACACACACACAGAGAAACAACCTGG
This sequence comes from Acanthosepion pharaonis, assembly GCA_903632075.3. Classification (NCBI taxonomy): domain Eukaryota; kingdom Metazoa; phylum Mollusca; class Cephalopoda; order Sepiida; family Sepiidae; genus Acanthosepion; species Acanthosepion pharaonis. The sequence goes on from CAHIKZ030000346.1 coordinate 204,630, forward strand.
GTTTTATAATAAGTATAACTCGATATGAGTTGTCCCACTTTTCTTCTCGCATCAACGATGACTCTTAATCGGGTTTTCAAATTGATTTCATGCAAAAACAATTTTTTTCCCTATTTTTGGCGCTGTCAGAACCACCGCAAGGTAATTTTACGTAGTCCTGTGAAGTTTTGTTGAAATCGGTTGAAAAATGTTGGAAATCCGATCCAATATATAAACAAACAGACACACACACACAACCTGGGTTTTATAATAAGTATGATTTGTAAGAAAAAATAACATAAAGATCAACTCCAGAAATATCGAAAAATATTATATTGAATAATTATACCACTAGAAAAAAAAAAACAATAATGTTATTAGAATTATAATAAATAAATGCAACTGCTGAAGTGATATGATTTGTCTTCTAAATGGCCAATGCTTGACTAAGAATATTGTATATCAAGCTAGCATACATTCTAACAACAATGTTAAATTTTATTTTGGGGCCGTTGAAAGTTTGTTACAATAATCGCAAGATGACTAAACAATGAATGATATAAAAATAGGATTGAGGAATTCTAACCAAGCCATGGCGATGAGGCTATGATGTCTCATCTACCTGGTCAGAGCTGCCATTTGCAATTTAAGTAAAGCACATAATGTTTTCTTAACTATCGCTAAATTTCCATGCATGGTCAAAAACCTGAATAAATTTGAGCTGAACAGACAAGTAAGATAGGATTTATGGATTTTGACTTGTGCACATTGTATTTATCAACTACAATAACACTGCTCTCTCCACATGTTTTTGCCTATTAAAGAATGGTGGTAATACCCCCATAATTACATGGGACATAATAGCTACAAGCAAAACTTTTAATGGGGAATGGCAAAAGATGTAATCTATTCTGTTGTAGATAAAAAAATGAACTATTTTAAAACATTTAAATAAACCTAATTTATTAAACAAGAGAAATGATTACATAGAGGCGTACAAACAAGTACCTATTGAAATAAGGTCGACCAGATTGATTTCAATTAAAGTCTATATTTTTCTTTTTTGATTTATTTATCTTTATAAATTTATTCATATTAACAAGCTTAAATTAGTTTATATCTACTTTTATATATGTATGTATTGGTTATATAGAATTCTTTTCATGTGAACACTATATCAATTATGGTGACATGTAATCAGATATTAACTTTTTAAAGTATTTTTTGCATATGTGGTTATAGATATTTGCCGACACTGTCAAATATTTTCCTTAAATAATTAATTTTGAAAAAGAGATGAAAGATGGAACATACATATTTATACTTGATCTTTGATTAATAATTTTTAAAAATATGAATGTAGTTCTAATATATTTGTAAAAAAAAAAAAAAAATATATATATAATGTATAGTCTATTAGTTATTAGTAGGAACAGTACTTTAAATTTGTAGGAATATATTTTAAATATTCAAAATATGACTTGCTCATATTCTGGCAACCCTTTTAAGAAATCTTTGTGTATAAAATTATAAATTAAGCGGCTAAATAAAACTGCCAAAAACGTTTATCATTGAAAAACCCAGATGACACGTGAAAAACGGATGTCGTTGTTTGTGAGCAGACACGCCTACCCCACCTTAATTTAACCTGATTTTGAAGGTAACTTATATTTAATACATAACTTGTCTAAGCAAATTAAAACCCAACCACCCCTTATCAAAATAATTGAATTTTCCATAACTTTAACAACTTAAGATATTAAGATCGTCTGTGCTTATAAATTAAGTAAATGTCTTAATAGGTTATTCCAAAAATCACTTGAGAATAGAACGGAGCTATGAATTTTAAATTTAATTTTATAATTAAAAGTTTCAGTTTTGAAACATGGTAATTCTTATCAAACCATATTTTTAAAATAGAAAATAATTATAATATATCTATAACTCTCTCTCTCTCTCTCTATATATATATATATATATATATATATATATATGTCCATCAAAAAAAATGTATACACACTTCAAAGAAAAAAAACATCTTTCATAGTTTTATCAAATTTCAATAACATGATATTTTCTTGACAGATGGTATTACACCATGGTTTCAGCATCAACAAGTCCTTGACAAGAAATTGAAAATGCAGGAGTTCACAATATTAATAAATGTCTAACCATCAGTGGTGTTGTAAAAAAATTTATATTACAATATTATATAATATGATATATATTATATAATATGATATAATATATATAATATTACATAATATATATTAAATGATATATAATATTACATAATGCATATATATATATTACATATTGCATATATATAATATTACATAATACATATTACATAATGCATATATATAATATTACATAATACATATTATATAATATATATTATATAATGTATATATTTTCTTAACCATTACCTGCCATGAGCCTCATTTGGAGATCTGTTAAAATTAAACTCACTACATGTTATTCCTTGTATTTATATTGAATTGCTTACATACATTTGCAGAGGTATATTTTACAACACTTAACCTTTTTATTATTAGCCATAAGAAGACACTTTCTGTTGTAATTTTACATTTCACGAGCAGAAAAATAATGACTCTTTTGAAAAGTATTTTTGTATTATTTCTAATCAATATTATTTTTTGATGTTTTATACACGTATATATTTGATGTTTTAGTTTCTATAAAAACAATAGTAACTACTGAAATTAAACAAAGAATAAATAAACTCCTAAGACACCTGTCTGGGCCAAAAATTAAAAATATTTGGCAGTTAATGGGTAAATACAAGCACACGTGTGATATATAAAATATCAAAACACTGACCTTCAACCATGGTCTCTGCCAAGATGGCCTTGTCAGGCAACACGTCAAGACATGTTCAATCTTTCTGGTATTTTACATATTAATTATTTTATATATTAATTTGCCCTAACTTTTTGTTCTATGAAAATAGTATTGAGCACTCTTTTCTTAATTTGGTCCTTGGCAAAAATTAAATTCAGAATATATAATTATGAAGTAAATAAAAAGAATATTTTGCCCATCTTTGTTATATTGTAGCCGGGAGAGCGTTTTGTTTGTAATTTTTTTATATTCTAGTTTGTTTGAATAGCTGCCATTTTTTAGGGCTGATTCATGTTTTTACTGAATATTTTTAAGTTGTGAGAATTTGTTTGAATATGACAGCAGGAGATTTAGAATTTGTTCTTTTCTGTATGGTTTTTATATATATATATATATATATATATATATATATATATTTATATATTTCAATAAAGGTGCAATCAATTTACAAATTCATGAATTATTCATACAAAAAACAAATACAAAGGTTAATGATTTAATTGGTGAGAAATCCATCGTCGCGAACAATTCAAATAATATACAAAAACCCCAAACCTGTTTATGAATGAAAAGATCCTTGTTTCTATAAATTCCTGTTGCATGAGTTCTTATTATTTTTACAAGCTTTCGTCTGTTCATACAGACATCCTCAGGTATGGAATAGATTTTGTACTTGTTTTTTGTCTCAGTAATAAGAGGACAACGAAAATATATGTACTGTTGTAATCCAAAAAATGCTATTAGAAATGAGTTATTAGAATGCTATTAGAAATGATATATGTAAAAATAAATAACATACCGATAATCTTCCGAGGAGAGAATTATGAAGTTGACAGAAGAGTGCATGTACACATAAAAAAACGGAGATTTTTGACAAACACAAATTTTGGTGAGCAAAACAGCAAAGTATCAGCCCAAAATGGAAGACATTGCTGTGTCAACTCATGGTGAAGTACCACAAAATTTGTTGTGTGAATAAAATAAAAGTAAAAGAAAAAAGAAAAAGAAACTCCATATTGTTTTTTTTTTCACATTTTTATTGTGTATGCAATTCCTTTTACAATGAAATAAAAAGTCTTTTGCTTGCTCAAAGATGAAAAAAAAATAAATAAATAAAAAATTCTATTTTGTGTCAAAACAAGTGTGTTGCAATTTAGAAGCGAATTTCAAAGACAATATTTGTAGATATAGATCTATTCAACCCCATATGTGCCATTTTGTTCTACTATCTTTGAGGCAGCATTATGATACTATCCTCCCAGAACTTGGCAACTTCCTGGGTGTTGAACTGGTTTATGTCGTGTTGCATCCATGTACAAATCCCAACCATATAAATAACAGTTGATACAGCTGGAGACTAAACTAATCCTAACCTTGAAGACATAACTACTAGAGAAATAGTAGTGAATCTCTTAACTAATTATAGTTTACCACATTCTATTTACTGTTATTTTTCTAGTAGTTTTGTCTTCACGGTTAGCATTATTTTAGCCTCCAGCTGTTTCAGCGGTGAAGATTTGCATATGAATACAACAAGTGGTTTTTCAGGTTTCCAGTGAATTGTTCTTCCTGTTCAAAGAACTTTTATAAGTATTAAAAAACAAAACAGTAATCCGATGGTGTAAAGTCAGGTAAGTATGGTGAGTGTAGTAAAAACAGCCCAGCCAAGTCGTACCAGTTTCACCAGATGTGAGGTTTGGTGTTATTCTGGTATGAGAGGATATCTTTCCAATTGATTAATTACAGACATTTCATTGATAACTGCTTTTAATTGGTGCAATTAGGAATGGTATTTGTCATAATTCAATATACAATGCTCTTCCAATTCTAGTAGATACAGAGCATCACCTTTGGATGCAGACCAGTTTTTGGATTGTTTAAATTTCATCGTTTTTGCTCCCCACTGTTGTAAACAATCTACTTTTCATTGCCTGTGATCATTCTTTACAAAAATTGGATCTTTTGTCACATTTGAGCAAAGAATTAGAGATGAAAATATCAGTTACATTTTTTGTTAAACAGTGAACCAACCAAAATGTGCAGCAATTCACATATTAAAGCGTTTTCAAACATGTTACAAAGCTCAGGCATAATATGTACGACATCCTCTGCATTATTTTGTAGTGACATTGATTACTTTAAATCAGCGTTTCAATTTGGTCATCATCAATGACTGTAGGTCTGCTAAAACATTCTTGGTCTCGAAATTTCCACTTCTGAACAGTAATACTCAGTTATGGCACCATCTCCATAAATGGCACCATCTTTTTTTTTGCTGTTTGTACTGAGAATTTTATTTTCTGGAAATTAGAGAGCACCAAATGATGAAAATGCATCACATTTTCACCTTTAACATAGGAACATTTTAAATTCACATGCGACACATGAATCATATACAAAAAGAGGTTGAAAGCTCACCTTTCAGAATATGTATCTGTCATAAATTTTAGTCACGTGTGAAGCAAAATCATGTTCAAACACCACAAACTTTTGTCCCACATATATATCCTTATCAAAAATGGTTAAATCGGCACCATTTTCTCTGATCAGAGTTGAGAAGTCATTTTATACAGTAAGGAATCTAACTTACCAAAACCGAACATCTCAAGAATGAAACACCTTGTTGCATAATGATTAGTGAGACTGTTTCACAATCATTTCTACAGAGTAATGAGTCTGATTCTGTTTAGTTAGTAATGGTAACCAATATCGAAATAGCTGCTTAGGATTCTTTTACGAGTAACATCCTAAGAAAGTCAACCTCGTAAGTTAGAGGTCAAAGTTCATGACATCTGGAATTATCTTTCACTTTTAGGGAATCAACAAATTAAATGAGATTGTTCCTTCGGTTAAAGATTGCCCCCATATTTCTACGCACAAAAGTCAAAGAAATTTTTAGCAAAAATCTAATAAGCAAGCACACGATGAAAAGGATTGTTTTTGTTTTTTTTAATGACTTACCAACCCTTTGCAGCTTGTATATAAAGCCAGAAATTAATTCTATATTGTTAGAATTTTTTTTTTTTTGAGATAATGATTTAGTGATACAATTCTTACTAACTCATTTGGGGAGAAGGGTATTTTGCATGTAAGTGAATATAATGAACTCTACTGGAATTGGAACATGGCTTGGAACAATTCTGAGCCATTATCCATTATACCACCTGCACATCCAAGTTTACAGCACCGGGTATTCCCAAGCGGTCACCCGTCTAGGTACTGACCAGGCTCGTCGTTGAACAGGAGATGGAGAGAGACAAGATTTAGTGGGAATTTAATTCTTATGAATAAGGAAAGAAAACAAATAAAATAAAACAAAAAATTCAAGTAACATTTTTTTTTTTTGCGTGTTTATTGATGTCTAAATAACTTTCTTTGTGGTAATTTTTTTTTTTTAAACTTGCTAAATCCCAAATTATGACGGCCCTAACATTACTAACATTAAGATTTGCAGGATTCATGTAAATAAGCAATTACGTCTGCACGTTCCTTTTCCTTCTTGATCCCAGCAAATACCATCTTTGTGCCTGGTATATATGCTTTCGGATTCTTTAGATAAATCCACAGGGTGTCTTTTGTCCAAGTGATACCTACAAAGAAAAAAATAAATAAATAAAAGCAATATAGATATTTTTAAAACAGATTAAAAAAGTTTTTCTTCTTACCAATTATATTTAGTAACCACAAATAATGTGTGCAGCTAAATATGTTGAAAAAGTTTTTACCGTCAGTGGCAAACAAGTTTGTTTGGAATGCCAAAGAAAACAAGAGCAATTCAAAACAATTTCCATTAGTGACAATAGATTAGGACTAACCTCAGAGTGACAACCATTCACCAGCAATGAGGCAAGACTAAGAAACAAACTGTGCCCATAGTAATTTGGTTTTGCATTATATAGTTTGGTTTAATTTTTTTTTTTTTTAAAAACGGCCTATCAACCTCAATGGGTTATTTAATGCCAACAATTTTTATTGCTGTAATATTTTTGTTTTGTCAAAAATATTTCTGGTAATATTTTTTTTTATACAAAGTATTTCTGGTATTAAAACCTATTTTTACACTTTCATAGTGTTTTGACCCCGGTTTAGGGGTTAACTATTTGCCCATAGCTTGGACCCCAACAGGTGCTACCACCCTGGGAACATCAGCAATTAAGAGGTGGCTCTATGCTCCTCAAAACCTTCTGATCAGAGGCCTTGTTGTTGGACATAGTTTATCGTCATACTCAAGACAGATGTTATATAGAGTCTACTTTATATAGCTTGAAAAGTCTCACATGACCTTATTGTCTTTAAATATTTTGACTCAAAGAGCAGCTATTTTTCTTTCTGGACATCTTGTGGGCAAGGGATATATGAACTGTGTGTGTTGGTAAGTCATTTTGTCTTTTAATCTTTTTTCTGTGGGTGATGGTGGAGTCTTTCGTTTCCACTACAATATGAATTTAAGTGCAGTACTAGATTGGCAGTTAAGTCTCATCATTTGACAGTTAAAATGGCTGGATGTAACAGCAAGTCCTATACTACCAGTTTCTTCTTTCACACCTTGCTGGGGGAACTCTGTTGGCTTCCTGTTTTCCAGTTAAGTTTGATCCTCAAAAATTTAAATTCAATGCCAACCATTATCTCCCACCTTCTTAATCCCTATTCTTTTATTGCTCTCTCTCTCTCCTTAATAGGGTATTCTTTTTCTCATATTCTATAACACATTGCAACACACTTGTATCTTAGTGGCTTTATTGGAAATGACAAAAAAAAAAATCTCCAAAATAAAATACTTTTCTGAAACTTTATTTGAGGAATATTAGCAGATTCAAATTATAATTAACCTGATTTGAAAAATAAAAATTTACTTTTAAGTTGAAAATAACAGAAATGGATTTTTAAAACAAACAGTAATGATGATTACATACTTATTGCTTGTAAGTCACTTAACAAGTGTTATTAAAGGTGTTAACAGTTTTACTGTTGTTCTACAGAGACTGTTAAAACATAATTTAATAGCATGACAGGAGAATGCCTTTATATATAGATATATATATTTCAGTACTCGGTAATCTTAAAAATGTTGGAAATATTCTCCATAATCTAATTTTCAGAATTTTGACTTAGTCATTGATCTTATTTTCTGAAAATGTCACGTACGGTCACCCATACTTTCAAAATGTGCACAATTATACAGGTAAAAGAAAAATTATTTTAAAAAATTTCAGTGCGTGATTATTTGCACTAAACTTCAATTTCTGCTTACTAAATATAGTCTTCACTTAATAACCTAACACCAAAGTTTCGAAGATTTTTTTTTAAATGATCTTTGAAACTTAATAAATTATTATATAAAGGAGAAAAAATGAAAACAATTCTTGTAAAAATTCATTAATCATCGAAAACGTTTTTGTTCTTCAGACTATAATGCCCTTAATGTATGAAAGCAAATTATTGATAAAAACATAAAAATTTTTTTAACCAAAATTTTTGAATGTGTTAGAATGAATATATATTTTTATGAAGTTTGGGTTGGGGCCTTTTCATCATGCTATGCTATTTTTTAGTGAAAAAGTGCTGATACCTAATTGAAAGGTTTCAAAGATGCATTTTCTATCTGTAGCATGGACGATAATGGATATGTCCTCATTCATATAAATAGAGTAGCAAATACTGTATGTTGGTCTGCAGTCAGAGAATAGTGTCCAGCTGAGAGGATCCCCAGACAACGCTATGTTGAAGGGCAGAGTCTTGCCCCAGGAAACAGCTACCCAACTCCAGATACCCCACATTAAGTATCTTTTTTTTTTTTTCAGCATGAACCCAACCACTGCTGAAAGGACCTTTTACTTGTCTCTGACACCTTTTATCTTTGTTTTTCCTCTTTTCTGGTTGAGAGAGGGTAGTTCTAGAAGCCATGCCTTCATATTCTTTCATGTCACCGAGACGAGAAAATACAAAAGTAACTAAGAGGTCGTGAACAGATTCTAATCAAGGAAACAAACCACCTTTCACAATAAATGTCAAATATTACTGAAAACTAAAAAACATTTTTCTTAAAGGACAATTTTAGCTTGTAAAAAAAACTAGATTTCTGGGATTTGGCATTTTGACTTACATGAATTGGGAAAAAGGATATGTAGGCAGCCAAATTTAGAAAATTGCAGGACTTTTCAAGAAGCTTAGGGTTATTGCTGTTTTTCCAGGACTTGAAATGCAACATGGGTATTCGTCAAACAAAAAATGTTAGAATGTAGACACCAGGGATTTATTCTTTTTTAAATGAGTCTACAAATTTAAGAACTGTGGAAATCTTTACTTATAAAGATTCCATTAAGCAAGTTCATTTAATAGTCTTCCTGGGATCCTCTCCCACTATCAACTTCTTTCAAATATAAAAGTTTGAATCCTACCTTTGTTTTTATTTGCATCTGAATAACTGAATCCTGGAGCCTGTCCAGTTGGTCTCCCAATAAATCCGTAGAGGTTTGGGCCAGTCTTATGTTTACCTCCAGGTTCAACAGTGTGACACTGAGCACATCTTTGGACAAACAGCTTTTTCCCTTTAACTGGATCTCCGTCTGGAACTTCTGGCATTCTGAAAAAATCAGAAATTAGTCTTGAGTGAAAATAAATGAATCACGTGCAATACAAGCTGAGTACCTGTCTCACAATAAATTAATTAAAAAAAATAAAAAATAAATTCCAGATGAAAGATAAACATGGCAGAAGAATGACACCTCCAAAGATTCCATTTTACATAAAGTGGTTTAATTTTTCTCCCTGTTTTTAGAAATATATATGATTAATAAAAATAAAATTTGTCACATGATTTTGATGTTATATTCAGCACCACAACTCCAGCGTTTTATAGATAAACTTAAAAAAAAAAAAAAAAATTCCAATTAACTGAATGGTTCATTCATTTTTCTACAGCTTATCAACCCTTTTTGCAGCTTATTTAAAGCAAGAAAATGTTTTGAGACAGAGATTGAGTGTGTGTGTGTCCCGACGTGTGCACAGGACGAATGCAGGTGGGCCAGTCTACAAAACTCTATAGAGTTGGGAGGCTGAAGGTCACACCAAATTTCATTATATATATATATATATATTTTATTTAAGCATACACACTTTTTCTTTTATTTTTGGATCTGATGAAGCATAGAAAAGGTGAAACATGCAATCAAATCTAGTTTCAATGAAATGTTTTCCATTTGTCAAATCTTTTCAAAACTGTCAGGATTCTATATCCTATTTTGAACACACAAGAACACATAATAAACATGTCACTAAAAATAGCTGATTACTGCCCTTTTTTTTTTAGCCATCTGTCATCACAATGAGTTTTCCTTTATTAAAAAAAAAATCTTTAAGGAATATTAGCTGATTTAAAGTACAATTAATCTGATCTGAAACATATTTACTTTAAGTTGAAAATAATAGAGAAATGGATTTTTAAAACAAACAGTGAAATTAAGTGTTTGTCAACACCTTGTAAATCCCTTGATGAGTAATTTACGAGGTGTTGACACTTATTATTCTAGGGAGACCTTATCTGTTAAAATATAATTGAAGAAAATAACAGGTGAACACTTTTTTTTTTAAACATAATTCTTAAGTACTCAGTAACCTTAAAAATGCTGGAAATATTATCCACAATCTAATTTCAGGAATGTTGACTTTAAATTTGCTATCATGATCAATTTTATTTTCTGATAATAACGAGTATGGTCCGCCCCCAATTTTTCTATATGCACCAACAGTGTAACAGAGCCCGTAATGGACATTTTTGCACCTTCTTTTTCAGTAAAATAACATTAATTAAAAAATTCTTGCAGATATTTAAATAATTTTTGATTTTTTTTTTTTCTTTAAATATTTGTTACTTGCTACTTAATTTCATGAAATTACCATTACCAAGTCTGTTACACTTAACGCATAAAATAAAAAAATAATAATAATAAAAAAAAAAAAAAATAATTAAAACACGCTTTGGTCTTTCCTCTTAATAACAAACATTTTGATGATAAAACTTTGTTTATATTAAGCTTTGTGCCTTTTTTTATCATGCTATGCCGTTTTTTAGCGAAAAAGTGGAGGTACCGAGAAAAGACTTATTTTCACTTGCCCCATGGAAGAAAAAGTCCATTTTAACTTCACAGTTTGTGTTTGGGAAAATTACTCAGAAATTTTTGCATTCTTAGTGGTACAACCAAAGGAAAATTTTCACTCAAACTTTTGGTCTTCCTGCTGATAACCGACAAATTTGATGTTGACAACCTGCCTTCTCCCCCTGCTGTCAAAAAGTTTTCTCTATTTACCAAACTCCCTACAAGGCAAGATGTGGCATAACACCAGTTTTTAACGTGGAGTGTCCTGATCCTGTAGACCCTGTATTTGTCTACCTCCCCAAACAAGACTGCCCTTTGGCATAGCCTCACCTTGATTCCTCTCCACCCAGAGGCAGAGAGTTCGACAAGAGAGGAAGTGGAAGAGAAAGCATCCTCTCTTTGTATCTACTAACCTGAACTGTATTTATTTTAAAAATTAGGCTCATCCCTGCCCAACTATACAGGATGTTATTAGATCTTGAAATCACAACTCATTTGTCAACATATACAAAAAAAATTTTTTTAAATTCTATAAACTAGAAATGGAGCCTTCAAAAATTTTGGCAGGTTTTAACTGCTGCGCCAAAAAAGATGTACAATTGTAGCAATTTTTAATACAAACTGTCTGGCCTTCATAAAAATATACTTCTCTCAAAAGAATGTTTATTAAAAATTTTTTAAACAATTATACATTTAATTTTAACATTTAAATACCACATCTAACTTAAAATTTTTTTTTTGTCATTTCTAATTTTTTTAGACTACTAAATGAATCTTTGGGATAATCTATTTTTACACATCTGTATTTGTTAAAAAGTAGGGAAATTAATTTAAACAGTGGTGACAGATCAGCCCAAATTTCGTAATAAAATAATATTGAAAATTATTTAAATAAATAATGAAACATCAATTTAATGAAATCTAGTAAGGCTCAAGACAAGAATTCAAATCAAAAAGTGAATAAAGTTATTGTCGTAATTAAAAAAAATGTACTGAAGACAGAATCAGAAATGGTGGATTCCAAACTGTTGAAAAGACAAAATGAAACTCACCCCCGACCCAATTTCACCTTTTTGACCCAATTTTATATGCAAGAAGCCAAGCCCCCCCCCCAGCAACATGATACCTAAAGTTTAAAATGGTTATTAAAAATCTTTCTTGAAGCTTTTATTTTCAGCCAACAGATTAAATAATCCTTCCAATAAGCAAAAGACTTAAGTTATAATTTATCAGCCAACATGAAATGAAATATAAACTGTTAATAGGGGTCAGTTTTTTTATTGCTTAAATAATTCCTATTTAGTTTATTTCTGATGACACCTTGATGATTCTTTTTGTTTTACTATTGTTAAACCAATACAAAGCCCAAGAGCCATTCAAGGTAGAGAATTACTAAATTAAATTGTTGTAATAGTGGGAGAGGAGGGAAGGTGGGGACACATCTAACAAGGATATGACAAATAGATAGCAGCTGACCTTAGATTTGAGGTCAAGGTTTTAGTGATCAAGGGAGCATTCTCTAGGGAGTCAGTCCCATACAGCAGTTCTGGGGAAGAAGATGTCCAAGTAGAACTTCCTCCTTACCAATGGAATATGAAGAGAATGAAGACAAGTTGTCCGAGAATGTCTAGGCTGGTGGAACCAAGAAGTGTAGTTCACCCGAACATCTACCATGAAAATTGCAATAGAGCAGCGAGACGCAAATGACGTTTCATCTGTGGGGAAAGGGGCAGCGAGGTAGAAAAGAATTAATCACCCACAATGCCATGTCGATACACTTGAACTGGAAAGTGAAGATCAGACAGCTCCAGTCAAGATGTAGCAGTAATACTCCATTTGGGGTCTGATTTTCGCCTTATTAACCTTAAATACTATGCATTATTCCCTACTTTCCTTTCCACTGCATTGTTTTTCAAGGTTCTTCTACTGCACTATTTAATTCCAGTTATGGTCATTTTATGTTGCCATAGCAGGATATGACAACACAACTGAAAAATTAAATTCATTCATCTGAGTCACTTGCAGACAAAATCACTTCTAGAATGTTAAAGGTTAAGACAGCATAGCAGAAGGAGTTAGATACCTCTTGAAGCAGTACAACGTACCAACCATTTTTTCAGCGTTTTTAGTGAGCAATCTAAGTTTTTTGTTGTCCTCTTTTTCCATCATTATAGATGGCCTAATTGAGATCTCATGCTACAGCCAGACTTTTAAATCAGATTGGCTGGATGTGTCATCCATGTATTTAAACCGGTTCAAAGGTTTCCTTGGAGTTAATAAGCAACAAGGTTTTTTGCTTCTCTAGGTAAACTGCTGATGCATTAACTATTATTACTGAAAAAGTCCATGAAGCTTTAGATAAAAATGATGAAGCCCGGGCTGTTGCATCAGATTTCTTGAAGGCATTTGACAGGGTTTAGGATATTGGAAGGATATGGTATTTCTGGAAAAAATTTTTTTTAACTTAAGTCTTATCAAATTATGAAATGAATGTCATCTTGAATGGCTACTCTTCTAGATCATTTTGCATAAATGCAGATGTTCTCCAGAGCTCTAGCCTTCGACCTACATTATTTCTAATTTTCATAAATGACCTTCCTGATGTCATCAGTATTCAACTTGGTATATATGCTGATGACAACTATTTACTCCTGTTGTAAGTCTGATCAGTTTGATAAAGTCAAGGTGGCAGCGGATCTAAAAATGACCTACAATCAGCTGTTAAATGGAGCAAGGAGTGGTTTGTTAATTTTAATGCTTCTAAAATGAAACTGCTCTCTTTTAATCATCTAGGAGAACCCTTTTTAACTTACATCCAGGAGTGGCTCATTGCACCTTCTCAGACCAATGTTTTTAGTTGACATGAAGTGGTAAGACATATAGTGAATAAATTTCTAAGTTTTCAGCTAAGAAAGTTGGTTCACTAGATCGTGCTAGATGATTTTTCTTGACAGAATCTATTTTACATATTTATAAGTCTACCATTCGTCCTTGCTTTGACTATTACTGCCACATCTGGTCTGGTACTCCTATCTATTTAGAGATCTTTGATAAAATCCAAAGAAACTGCAATGTTACTGGTCCTGACCAGGCATCTCAGCTTCAGTCCCTTTCTCACTGCCCTAATGTAGCTTCCCTGTGTCTCTTCTAGAAATACTTTAATGGAAATTGTTGCCTCTATTTTTAAAAGTTGGTACCCCCCCCCCCTCAAGAAGTGACAGGCTGAACAAAGGCAATTAACTATGGGGTTTTAATGATCAGGCTGCCTCATGCATTTTAAGAAAGGCCATCATAAATCGCAGGTTCAAATCTCACCGTCATCAATTTGTCAAGAAGGTGATTTCTTGATAGCATCAACCTGGGGAAGCAATTCCACCATTGTAAAGTGCCAGAGAACCCCATCATAAGCTTGGCTAAGCTAACACAAAACTACAAATCATCGTGATAGAGTTTGAGCATACTGGCTTTTTTTTTTTCCTTTTTTACAGCTTATCACCCCCTTTGCAGGTTATTTAAAGCCAGAAAATATTTTTAGATTGTAAGAATCATTCGGAGATAATGATTTACTAATACAATTCTTACTAATTAACCCATAGCTGGGGAGAAGAGAGGTGGATTCATACCTTTCCCAAAGGCATTTGCACATAAATGAATATTACAAACTTAATCGGGATTTGAACTTGACTCTCTGATTTCCAATTCAGAGCTGTTTGCCTTCACACCACCCACACACCCAAGCTTACAGTATCCAGTATTACCAAGCAGTCACTCATCTAGTTATGGTCTAGGCTTGATGTTGGTTAAGTCAAGATCTCTCCACAAATTCACTAGACTAGGTCAAGAGAATCTCACCCTCTGAATGAAACATTATGTTCATGTAAAGTTTAAATTTTCTTGTTCTATAGTTATTTATTCTCATATAAGACAAAGGTCGGCAACCATTTGCTGACTAGGTGTCGCCTTTGGATCTTAAAATCATTCAGTGTACCAACAGTATACATATTTTTATACAAGTCAAGGTCAATATAGCAGTTCTACAATATATTTCATATAGTAATATACATGATCATTCATACAAAAAACAGATATAGAAGTATGAATGTATATATTTTTGTATGAATGATTCATGTAATGTAAATTGAACTGTACCACATACTTGATATTAATGTCATATATTCTTTAGTATACATTAAAATTGAAACTGTTGAATATATTCTTTGTGTTGTAGGAGTTATTGGTTCGGACTTTGTGATGTCATGTGAGGCTGTGTGTCATTGGAAATTGCTTGGCATGGAACATGTGCCATAGGTTGCTGACCCGATATAGGATATAAATGAATGGAATCGTCCATTTATGTAAATAAGCAAAGTTGAGGAGAGTTAGCATTAGGTCAATTGCTAAGTGTGCTTTTGCATAGTAAACTATTTCATTACTTATCTACGAGTTTGTCTTGTCTATTCCCCCCCCCCCAGTTATCCCGAAAACACAAGATACATTTATTTATAACACTATAAATAATAAATATTGCAGTTGGTTTATGTATTTTGATAATTTTGTAAGTTTTCATAAATTTTTGACTAAAAACGTTTTGTAAATAACGACTTTTTACAAAACCTTATATAATAAATATTGCATTGAGCTTGGTTCAAATATTTTTATAATGTTGAGAAAAAAAAAAAAAAAAAAAACACAAAACATTCCTAAGGGAGTCAAAAGTGTATAGAATAACAGTGGTGTCAAGGAAATAACCATTGTTTTGACACGTATCATGTTTTTTTTGCAGGCACAAAGGTTAAACATTACCAAAAATTTACCTTGTATCCTACAGGGAGATCATTAGTGTTTATTTTACACATCAAAATTACAATGTGGCTCAGATTCCAAGAAATACAATCCCTTGTACGTGAATTATACGTAGTTTTGAAAATAAGTTATTCCACTTAAGTTCAAATGTAATGCACGTATAATCTGATAATGAACTAAAAAGAAAAGAAAACACTTTAAGTTAATTGATGATGTTTTTTCAATTGGCACTCAGAAGTGGAAGATCTTAGAAGAAAAAAAGTGACTAAATGCATCTGCTTGAAAATTCTACAATTTAGGTCAAGACAAACGAATACTAGTTCAGTACCAGCCACTTCCCGGGTTGGATTGATTGGTCAATTTTGTGAACATAAAACAGAGCCTGGCTGTCTGTCACCAACTGGACAAATCGATCTCCACATTGTATTTTTACTTAGCGTTCACCTCACACTGGTGTGTATGAAGAAGGGGAAAAGACTTGCAGTATGTTAACAGAAGATGAAACTAACAGCAAGAAATGAAGGTCCAAATCTGAATCCTATTCTCAACAATTTGGTCCCCTGGTCGAACCTAACATTCTCTCTGGTAGTAGGCAAGTGATACATAGGCTCCTTTTATTCTTCTTGCTTCAGCCAAGCGACTGATAGCAAGAGGACTGGTTGACGGACAGCTCCTCATGTTGTCCAGACTGAACAGAGACTGTACTTATACAGCCCCATGTTTCGGCCTTGTGCCACATCTAAGCTACGCTTGGAAAATAACCATACAGGTCTGTAAGCAGAAATATCTGGTTCCTGACCAAGTGTCACTTGATCCCCTTTATCAAGTATTTCTTTATTATTTCTCTTCCTTTGCACAAATGGGTTGCCACTTTTGAGCTGCAGACTTCAAAGACTATTTTCCAGCCATTAAAAAAAAACAACAACACAACATTTTTGACCCAATAACAATACTTAAAAGCAACTTGACTTCATGTGCTCAGCCACGCAGGGGGACATGTCATGTGCTCAGCCACGCAGGGGGACATGTCATGTGCTCAGCCACGAGGGGGACATGTCATGTGCTGAGGGGGGACATGTCATGTGCTCAGCCACGCAGGGGACATGTCATGTGCTCAGCCACGCAGGGGGGACATGTCATGTGCTCAGCCACGCAGGGGGGACATGTCATGTGCTCAGCCACGCAGGGGACATGTCATGTGCTCAGCCACAGGGGGGACATGTCATGCTCAGCCACGAGGGGGCATGTCAGCCACGCAGGGGGACATGTCATGTGCTCAGCCACGCAGGGGGGGGGACATGTCATGTGCTCAGCCTGCAGGGGGACATGTCATGTGCTCAGCCACGCAGGGGGGGACATGTCATGTGCTCAGAGAGGGGACATGTCATGTGCTCAGCCACGCAGGGGACATGTCATGCTCAGCCACGCATGGGGGGACATGTCATGTGCTCAGCCACGCAGGGGACATGTCATGTGCTCAGCCATGCAGGGGGGACATGTCATGTGCTCAGCCACGCAGGGGGACATGTCATGTGCTCAGCCACGCCATGTCATGTGCTCAGCCACGAGGGGGACATGTCATGTGCTCAGCCACGAGGGGGACATGTCATGTGCTCAGCCACGCAGGGGGACATGTCATGTGCTCAGCCACGCAGGGGGACATGTCATGTGCTCAGCCACGCAGGGGGACATGTCATGTGCTCAGCCACGCAGGGGGACATGTCATGCCACAATTTGTCTTTGATAGCTTATCAACCCTTTTCCGGTTATTTAAAGCCGGAAAACATTTTTACATAGTAAGAATTTGGCAATAATGATTTTACTGATACAATTCCATTACATAGCTGTGGGGAGAAGAAATGGAGTCCTACCTTTCCCAAGGGCATTTGTGCAGAAATGAATTTAACAAACCCAACTGGAATTGGAACTCTGCTCCCAGATTTCCAATTCCAAGCCATTATCCATTATACCACCTGCACATCCAAATTTACAACATCCGGTATTCCTAAGTGGTCACACATATAGATGTGCGACCACAGGCTTGATGTTGCTTAAGTTCAGTGATCACAATATGATCATTTTAATGTGATATGACCGTCATTTTCGTAAATCGTGTTTTACAGATAAAGTTTCTGTAAAATAATCATTACGACATCAACTATCATTGCCTCATCAATTACATAAAACATGGTGAGGTCGGTTAAAAATACAGCTACTGTTTTAAAAACATGTTTCTGTGTTATTTTAATCTTAAAGTAAATAATTTGTTTCAAATCAGATTAAACTTTAAATCAGCTAATCTTCCTCAAATAAAGGTTAAGAAAAGTAGATTTTTTAATACAGAGAACTACATTGTAATGAAAGACAACTAAAGAAGGGCACTAATCAGCTATTTTAGAAAAAATAGATTCTAATCACTAATTTCTTTGAAATACAGAGTATTTTGCTTATTGGAAATAGTAAATTTAATCCTTTAGCTTTTAATGAAAGCTTTTTTCATTTATAAAATTTCATTTTAAACCTTAGGCATCAAAAATTAGTGGCAATACCTAATTTTGTTGTTCAACCTAGGATAGGGGTTGTAAAGACTGAGTAGGAAGAGAATGTTTTATTCCAATATGTTATTCACATGTTATTTCAAATTTAGTCAAATTGTGCATATGCATTAAATGTCACAAGCACACACGTCGTTCAAACACAACACAGACACATACATTACATAATCACGTGCAAATTCGCACGCAGGATATGACAGAGAGACAATCAGTTCTTCTTTTATTATATAGATTTGACCATTTGGTGGTTGACAGCTTTTCGCATAAGCATGATTTTTCATGAGGAATTTGTTTAATTCATTATAACTTAGTAATCTAATAATCAGAAAGATTAGAGATTTTATGAACATAATTCCCTTAAAGTGTTCACCATATGATTTTCTCTTTTTGCAACTACCAACTTTGAATTCACGTACATAACAATGACTGAAACAGGCACTTACAGATTTGATCTAAGGTAGTTATACAAAATAAAAAAAAATTTGTACTGAAAACAGAAATGCTTTTTGCTTTTCATAATTTTTTATGACTATTTTTTTTCTTCTTAGAACAAATCATTAACTACTAATATAAGTACCTCCACAAAAACGCAATAGCTAATATTTAAAATGGATTTTTAAGAATGAAAAATCTTTCTTGAAGCTTTTATTTTTGTTTTAATTTCAAGCTGAGAGTTTAAATTTAATATTTCCAATAAATAACAAAACTAATTAAATTGATTAGGAGTTTTCATTTTGAAATTTATAAACTGGCAATAAAAAAAACAAAAACAAAAAACACACTCCCTTTGCTAAATTCTTGAGTGGTATTGTTAATCATTTGTAGAAAATATTTTAAAACCAATATCTATTCGCAACTTTATACAGAAAGTGATATTTCAAATGTTATTTTCAGAAAAATCCCATGTTTAAAATGAAGTTTTTTTTTTTTTAAAAAAAAAAACAGAGTATTATGTCTATTGATTTGTGCATTTCAGAATACTAAATAAAGCAAATGTACTCTCTGGCAGGGTTCAAACCCGTGTCAATGTTGGTTAGGAGAAACCGCCATTTGACCCACCTTTCTCCCAAATGCTTAGTCACCAAGAGTACCTTGCTGGATTGTGATCGAGCATGCCAGCTCAAACACCGCCAGAGAGTACATTTTCTTAAGAAAATCTTCTCAAATGCGCAGACCAGTAGATGTAAACATAATACATACTGAAAAAAATAAGTGAGGGGGCGTCTATTTCAAACATGGGTATCCAACCTAAAAAAAAAAAAAAAAAAAAAAAAAGTTTGAAGTCATAATATTGGAAAAAAAAAAAAAAAAAGAGATTTGTTAATTCTTTAAAGAGTGAGACCCCCCCCAAAAAAAAACCCTACTCTCAGTACAATTTTAATTTAGTCAGTGTTACTTAGTGTTAACTGACCGATGATAAAGCTAATCAGTTAACAATTCATAATCCTTGATCATGCATAAAGGAAAAAAAAAAATAGTATGGAGTTAAAATAGGTATCTCCACTAATTCAGTATGCATAAGGTTTAAAATTAATTTCTAAGAAAGTTAGAGGATTTAAAATTTACTATTTCCAGTAAGCAAAATACTCTATGGTGTATTTCAAACAGAAATTATATCAATTAGAATCACCCCCCCCCCGTAAAATCAAAACAGCCATTTTCGGCAGATTTGAAAACAAAAGTTAACTCTTGGTTTTAAAAATCTTGCAAAAATAAAATTAGCAAATTTAAAAGAAATATTACTTGTAGCATATTCTGACGTGTTAATCAATTTATTGACAGTTGAATGTGTTCATAGTTTTGTATGGTGGAGTAGAAGATAAAATTTATAAGGGATGACAACCTTGAAAACACATGACCTTTTAATGTTAGATTTATCGGTTTGTACATCTATACTTCAGAAATTCTGTACATAATCACACATACAAAAACAAATCAAAATTCTTTTAAAAATATTTGGGGTTGTCAGATTGTAATAAGCTTTACAATATATGATTAGTAGATTATATATATATATATATTTTAATTATTAACAATATTTCCTAAGAATTATCACATTGAAAATTAATTTTAAAACATTTACAAACTTTATAAATCATTCAATTTAAAATTGTAAAAAAAATGAAAAACAAATCCTGTAAAAATTTACTTTTCGTTGGAAAAAATGTTTTTTCTTCAAACACTATTCAATTGTCTTTATTATTCATAAAACAAAAGCTTTTCTAATTAAATAATGTCTTAATTTTAATGCGTTTTTTATTTTTTGGTTTAGAACAGATTTTTGGTAAGATTGCTTTTCTTTGTTCATTTGTAGATCATAAAAGTTTGTGTAACAATTCATAATCCTTGATCAATGAACAAAGAAAAGCAATAATGAATGAATTAAGCTTGACTGTCGCTTTTTACCAAACCTTCGATCCTGGAGGAAGAAAACGATTTGAATAAAAAACAAACAAACAAACAAACAAAAAAAAAAACAAGAAACAGTTTTATGAATTGAATAAGTATTGAGTGAAATCATGATGCAATTTCAGTACATTATTTTGTCAAGTATAGTTCCGGATTCACTGAATAATTGCAATAAGTGAACCATTCTTCTTTTTCTTCTTGAATATATTTACTTATTGAAGGTGAATTTATCATAAAAAGAAAGGTTATCTTATATTCAATTTATATTATTCGTTATTATTCTTAGTTTTTTTTTTTTGGTTTCTCTCTTCTTCGCCATCGTAATTATCAGCGCGTATTTTTCAATTTCATTTTTGTTGACTCAACCAACAACTGGTTTCACTTTTTTTTTTTATTCAAAGCGTCATAGTCCTTCAGAAACGTAGACCCGGTTAAAAAAAAAAAAAAAAAAAAAGGTAACCCATAAAAAAGATAATAAAAATAATTTCTAAATTCTCGCGTGGTATCTTTATTGTTAATCATTTTTTAAGTATTAAACCTAAGTAAATAAATTTAAAAAAAAAAAGTGAAATAAGATAAATTAAAAATAAAATTAAAAAAAGAAAAGAAAAAAAAGTTAAATAAAAGTAAATAAAAATAATATCTAAATTCTTGAGTGGTATTACTAATCGAGAATAATACCCGAAAAGAACTTTGATATTTAATTAATAAATTCAAGTGGGTGGATCATAAAAGTTTATGTAACAATTCATAATCCTTGAATGAACAAAGAAAAGCGATTTAGCATTGAATCTTAACTTCACAGGGGCTTAAAATCTCCGTATCTTTTCCACAAGTTATAAGGAATGAATTATGATAAGGAACATCACCAAATGAGCATTAAATTATAAAAAAGAAGTCCCAAATTTTAACAAGTACACATTTATGACTGAATAAAAGTTAAGTAATCAATAGTCACTATATTGCGGGAAATTGTATAAATTTTAAAGATTTATTTTAAACTTTTGTTATAATTTTATAATTAAAAGAAATTAATCAATGATAAATTAATTTTTTTTATTTTATCATTGATTAATTTACTTTTTAATTCTATTTTATTAATAAATTTCTCGTTATGACATGTGGAAAATCCGGTTTAAATTTTTTTTTAAATCATAATTTTAATAAATTTAATATAAATAATTTTAATTATTTGTAATCGTTTTCCTTATTAAACTCATTAATTGTAGTTTTGGCACAGAATGTTTTGTAAATTATTCATTTTATTTAAAATCTTCAAATGAAATGTCCATTTCTATTTTTTATATGACCTTCGGTTTTTTTTTGGTTTTTTTTGCCTTCCTTTTTAATTTTAAATGACAGACTTGATTTTGGCAGGATTTTTATTTTGAATCAAACTTATTTCTGGACCTACATTTATCAAATATACATACACATACTAAATTTTATGTTTGATCACTTCGATAATTTATAATAATAAAAAAATAATTTTTTTAAATTAATTTTATTCACAGTTATTTTGTCTCTAAGCCACATGGTTCATTTTTTTTTATGTCGTTTCTCTGAAGATTTCTGCAGCAAAGCATTGTAATTGAATTTCCTTACAGAAGCTTAATAAAGAGACATAAAATAAATTATTATTATTATAAAATTTGTTTTTGTTTTTTTTTTGTAAAGTCCAGGTTTTTAAATTAAAACTTAAATTTAAAAAAAAAAAAAAAAATTAAATTTAAAATTTTCACTCAGGATATTTGATTTTAAAATAATATTTTAATTTTAAAGACAAGCAAATTTTAGTTTGACGGTTTTTTTGGTTTCTTTTAGTTTTCTTAAGAGAAATTTGAAAAATTGATTTTTAAATTTATAACAGCAGTAAAAAAATGTCTAAAATTACAATTATAATAACTAAAAAAAAGTAATCTTACAGAAAGAAAAGTTTTAGATAGTTAAAAAAAATTTTTAAATCAGCAAAAAGGTTAAAATAAATCATTTTTTATCGAATTATGAAGAGTAAGAAAAAATAGCACAAAAATGAACTACAATGTCAAGACTTTTTCTTTTGAAAACCATAATTAACTGAAAAGTATTTAATTCATAAAGACATAATACTGTTAAAGGATCGATATGAACTTATCTTATAAAATAAATGAAACAATTACAGAATTTGATAGTAAAAAAAAAAAAAGGACGATTCATTTAAGGAAAGAAAGTCCGACACGTTTTACACCGCAATGTGACCTTTTCGAAATAATGGCAAAAAAGTCGAAGGACGTTCAAATTTCCACTGAAAAAAAAACAAATTCTAACGATAAATTAATTAATTTTCTTCTCCGATTGCGAAGCAGACGATAATGTTAACAATAATAATCCTACCTGAAAGCTGAGTTCTTTTTTTAACCGACTTCTTTCGACGAAATAAAGGTTAAAAAGGAGGACTGTGCCGCTTGTACGAACTTCGGGCGAGCCGTAAGATTTCGCCTTCTCCACAGGAAGTTACTTTTTTTTTTTTCTAATCCGGAAGTGATGTCATAATGTAGCGATGACGTCACTAGGTGAGACAAATTCTAGTTGGTGTTTCCACCAACCAACACTTCTTTTTATATGTGGCATGTTCTTTTAGGAGGTGGACGATAATGGCTCTCCACAACTTCTTGTCTTTTGTCGCTCTGAGTAAATTCTGATCCTTTTTATCGTGCGTCATTTAATTCTGCGATCAATTCTCACAAACCTTAATACTTTTTAACTTTTTCATTCAAATATTGCTCTGACCGTCATTGTTCGATCCCCACCCCTTAAAAATCGTGGGAGTGCCCACGATTTTTAACATAATTTATTCTATTCTTACTTGACCTATATTTTTTTAAATTCTTATTAATCCACATAGTCTTTTAAATAGATTACCATTAAACGTTAGAGCTCTCATAATTAATTTTGCTGTTAATTCAAGTGCATTGCGTGAACAGAGAAGGTCATTTGAGTGATAATCAGCATAGAGGGCTTAACATTCATGGTATTTCAGCTGTCGGTAAGGACAATTGCTTCTTGATGCCTAGTAATTCACAGTTAGGATAAGAAGAACGATCTTGAACAAAAAGATATTATAACACTTGCCAATTATTATAATAAGTAGACTTTAAAATAAACCTTTCCAAAACAGAAATTATGATATGGAATTGTAAAGAAAGAAAAAAAGGTAAGATTTCAAGAGGACGTCGGGTGGGGTGAATTTCAAAGAAGGATTTATTGGGAGTTGTGCCAGAGAAACTTCTTGGTAATTATTTTATCGGAACTAAAACTGGGTCAAGAGCTATAAGGTTTCATTTAGAGCGAGACCTTTGATATTCACCGTATAATGTAGATCTTGGCAACAGTTGGGAGAAATGTTTGTTTCTGTTCAGTAGTGGGTATTTTCTAACTCAGAATTTGCTAGGGGTAGTAGTCATCTTAGAAATAGGTCGGTGTATTTTTCTCGGCCTTAGATGGGTAGCAGCAGATGACCTATTAATTACTTTTCGCATCACGCATACCTGTTTCTCTAGCAGTCGCATCTCTTGTTCCGTGGTTTCTCTGGCTGTCACTCTCCTCTTCTCATTCAGAGCTGTGAGCTTATATCCTTTTGACCAGGCTCCCAGACTCTGGCGTGAACCTTGTTTTCAGCTAACATCAAAAGTCTCTGTGTATTAAGTTTTTTGATTGATCAAAATTATTTTATTTTCCACCATTCGTTTCTCTTTCCTTTTTTTTTTATATAGTGGAAGTTATGCTTGGAGCCTGTCTTTTTTTTTGGGGGGGGGGTCCCACAAACGTTTGGTATTTTTTGGTTGGTTCAGACTTTACTTCTTCTTCCTCTTTTTATTTGAGGATTGCCTTCTCGTTAGTTGAGAGAGAGAGAGAGAAGTAGAGAGAGAAGTAGAGAGAAAAAGAAAGAGAGAAGAAAAACAGAGAAAGAGAGAGAGAGAGAGAGGAAAGAGATAGGAGTTTTAAGGGAAAGTCCCAATGCCTTGTTTTAATTTGAATTCTTTTTATTTTTTGTTTATATAATTTATTTTTATATTTTATATTTTATTTTATTTTTTTATTGGGACTCACAACAGATTTCAAATTGTTTACCTTTCCTTTTACAAATACATTTAGAGGTGCTAACCAAAAAGACAAAATTCTTACTGAAAGTGAAATTTGTAAAGAAACAGGCATTTATTAAATTGACAAAATATTTTAAATGATATGAAAACATAGGTCTTGCACAAAATTTTCCTTGTGTGCCTTAAACCAAGGGTCGGCAACCTACAGCATTTTGACCGGCCCGCGAGCCTGATTACCAATGACTATTTTTAACATGAGAGACAAGGCTTTCGAATTAGACTATCTGCCAGTTATCTTTCATGAGACTTATTTTACCAAGTTGCGTTGCCTACGTTTAATGTCAAATAATGGATACATATTTGTTATGACCCTTGGCTACATTAAAAGATAACAGAAGCGAAAGGAACGATAAAGTGAAAGAGGCCAGGGAGGGACTGACATGCGAGGTAGCAGAAATCTAAAGACAGTTAAACATACGCGCATTATACATACATGCCTCATGAATGTGTGGATGATACTGCATGTGTACGTACGTAAGTGTATATGTTTGCAACTATTTGTACTCGTATGAATAGGTATATGTGCTTCGTTTTTGTTTGATGTGTGTGTGTGTGTGGTTCGTTTGTAGAACAATTTTCAATAACAGTTTCAAACCTACACGTCATAATTTCATCCATTTCACTTCGGTTGATTTTTTTCTCTTTGAAGTATTTTGGCGTTCCTTGAGGAAAATAATTTTTGTTAGGTGTTTTTTAATTTTAGATTTTCTTTTGTTTTTTTTTTTTTATTTCTCAATGTTTATTTTCATTATGGTTTTAAATATTTAGGTTGACAGGGGTCTGCATATGTAATTTTCCTTAATTTTTCATTAACATCAAAACCTTTCCAAAACAGAAAAGTGGGACCTCGTTGTAAAAGTTGAATAAACTTGGTGAGAAGACACACACTTGTCTTATACTCATAGCTGGTTATGTCTCTTTCTATTTTACGATATTCTTTTAAGCATTTCACCCCAAGCAAGGCATGAGTACCACTAGCATGCAAGGGGTTACAGAAGAGAGTGAGAGCAAGAGTAAAGAGGGGTGTTTGAGGAAAGGATAAAGAGAAAGATGAGGATCTGGTCCGCGACCCGTCATTATAACACGATCCGGCCCGCGGGGTCGAATGAGTTGCCGACCCCTGCCTTAAACTATCAACGCAGGTTAACAGTCCTTTCAAATACAAATCTGTTTTTCCTTTGAAAACAAATTCAGGAAAAACAATTTTTTCCTTAAAAACAAAGGAAATTAGTAAATTTTTATTGAGCAACAGTTAATATAAATCAATTTTACTTACTTTGGAAAGGTCACAATTCAAAATGTTGAAGGTTCAAAGGTTGAAAGTCAAAGGAGATGAGAAAAATATTCAGGATTTCAGAATGGACATTCTTAAATATGAGATAAACTATTGCAGGTTTAGAAAAGGTGTTCACATTAAAAAGAATTCCAGTAGGTTCCTCAGGGTTCTTCTTCTTCAGCTGCAACACTAGTAGTAAGAGGTTTTATCACCATGGTCACAGCTTTTCTTGGCGGGGTGCATTCTGTTATGATCCAGATGATATTTCATTATTCTCAAAACGACCTTTCCATCAAAAGGTGCACCGTGCCTCATAGGTGTGGCCGAAGGGGATAGCAGGTGAGGAAGAATGATTGAAAGACAATAAAAAATTTAGAAACAGTTTCAAAAAATTCATATACCAAAAATAATTATAATTTCAAAAATTTCAAATATTATTATGCACTACTTGTAATTGCAAGCACAAGTCCCAGTATAAATAGTTACAAATAATTATTGATCGATTTTATCATTGT
Organism: Acanthosepion pharaonis; assembly: GCA_903632075.3. Taxonomy (NCBI): domain Eukaryota; kingdom Metazoa; phylum Mollusca; class Cephalopoda; order Sepiida; family Sepiidae; genus Acanthosepion; species Acanthosepion pharaonis. The sequence continues at coordinate 231,270 of CAHIKZ030000346.1, forward strand.
GATATTTTTGCATTATATCAAGTAATAAGAATATAGTAACTAGAGTCTGCAAATTGGAGGAGAGAGTTATCAATGATAATGTTCTGACTTGAAATCTATAGGTATCTTCCTTTAACCCTCTTTCTGCTTTTTTTTTTATTTTTAAATGTACTTTTTATCACATAAAATTTGGTGAAGCACAAGCAAATTTTCATCCCGAAAATGCGACCTAAAGAAAAAAAATTTTGGAATTACTGGTATAAATGAAAAACTTAAAATGCTGATAAGAGTTGATAAATATCTTAGAAAAACAAAATAAAATCACAAGAGGATATTCATTTTATTTGTAAATATTTTTCCTAATTTTTGTCTTCCCAAGACAACACGATTGCATTATCCTCTTCAATTCAGTTAAAACATGTGGAGTGCTTGCAAAATCTCGTGCTAGAAGCAAACCGCTTGCACACATATAGAAAATAAAGCAACTTCCAATCTGTGGTTAACTGGGACAGGAAATGGCTTGTAAACGTTAATGCCTCCAAAACAAAACTGCTCTCATTTACCCACCTTAGAGAACCTTTCCTGCCTCCTATCAGCATGGCTGATGCTCAACTCCACGAGAGCATCTCTTTGCGCCTTCTTGGTCTCAGACTTTCCACCGACCTGAGGTGGGACAACTACATTGAATCAATAGTTACATCTACCTCAAGGAAAGTTGGTTCTCTGTGTCGCTCCAGAAGGTTTTTTCCTCTGAGTTCATCAAATCTACCATTCATCCTTGCATTGAATACTGTTGACATATATGATCTGGTGCCCTCACTGTTCATCTTGAGGTTCTTGATAAAATCCAGACAGATATGCAATGTTATAGTTTCTGGCCTGGCATCTCAACTCCAGTCAATTTCTCTTAGACGTGATGTGGCTTCTCTCTGTCTTTTCTACAAATATTTTCAAGGCAACTGCTTCGACGAGCTACTTTCACTGGTACCCCAACTGACATGAATTTAAGCATGCTACTAGGATGGCATCTCAGTCCCACCCTTTCACTGTTGAAACATTTGAATGTAACCGCCTTTTCTACTCCAACAGCTCCTTCTCTTGCACTTCCCAACAGTGGAACTCCCTTCCTGTTACTTGCTTCCCTGATAGCTATAATCTTCAAATATTCAAGTGTAATGTCAGTCGACATTTTATGATGCCTTGATCTTGTTCCATGCCCTTCTCTTTATCCTTTCCTCAAACAACCCTCTTTACTCTTGTTCTCACTCTCTTCTGTAACCCCTTGCGTGCTAGTGGCACTCCTGTCTTGACTGGGGTGAAATGCTTAAAAAAAGTATAGTAAAATAGAAAGAGACATAACCAGAGATGGGTATAAGACAAGGATGCCTCTTCTCACTGAGTTTATTCAACCTTTACAGTGAAGTGTTATTAAGAGAAATAGAAGACCTGCCAGGATTTATTACTGATGGCCACAATCTTAACAACATAAAATATGCAGATGATATGATGTTGCCTGCATAAAAACAAAAAACTGTTTAAGCATCTCCCATCACAGGGCCTTCGTACTGGGTATGACGTTAAACTGCATCCAACAGCAAGACCTCTGATCAGGAGGTTTTGAGGAGCGTGGAACCACCTCTTAATTGCTGGTGTTCCCAGGTCCACCTTGACCCGGGGTGGTAGCACCTGTTAGGGTCCCAGCTATGGGCAAATAGTGAACTCCTAGTTTTTCCAGATCTTACCCACATCCTGGGTATGACGATAAACTACATCCGCGTCCTGGGTATGACGATAAACTACGTCCAACAGCAAGGCCTCAGATAATGTTTTCGGAAAAATGTTGCCAGCTATACGTTTTTGAAACAATAATGTTGCCAGCTATACGTTTTTTTGGAAAAAAATAATGTTGCCAGCTGTACGGTTTTGAAACAATAATGTTGCCCGCTATGCGTTTAATAGTACTGTATATTTAATATATGTGTATGTATGTATATATATAACTTAATTTGGCATTAAATAACCTACAGTGGTTGATATGCCATAAAACCCAACGAACCAACCAACCAGCCAGCCATCACAGGGCCTTCTTTCAAATGAGCGTGGAAGAGTTATAACTGTGAGTAAATAACTATAAACCTTTTAACATGGTGGTAGCATCACATCGGTTTGTGTAAACTGATTCTTCTCTAGCTGATATATAATAATAACTAATAACATTGTTGTAAGTTCTGCAGAGTGTTACGTGTTGATAATTGTAACAAAGGAAAAAAAAATGATTTATCACAACACAGCTAAATCACAAACAAATATTTAATTTACTAAAACACAACATAAAATATATACAAAAACAAGATACAGTGTAACCCGGATATAAGAGAAACCCGGATATAAGAGAAACCCGGATATAAGAGAGATTTTATCTGGTCCCAAACTGTTCCCATACTTACCTAAACAAAATAGACCAAACCGGATATAAGAGAAACCCGGATATAAGAGAAACCCGGATATAAGAGACTTCTCCGGTCCCGACAACTCTCTTATATCCGGGTTTGGTCTATTTTATATACATTAACACAGGCTCTAATTTGGGACCAGAGAAAATGTCTCTTATATCCGGGTCTCTTATATCCGGGTTACACTGTAATCAATTGTGGCCTACAAAACAGAAAACACAGAGTTACTGGCAAGTGTTACGAGGGAGAAGGAAAGGGAGTCAAATATCTTTATCACTTTAGGGCTAGCGAAGTAATCTAAGTGCTATATTTGGAAATCCACAAAGATGTGTAAATAAATATTAATTTTTAGTTTGGTCAATGAAAATTAGTCAAAATTCTATTTATCAAATTTGTTCTATGAAATTCTCTTTTGGGTTTTTGTTGGTCGACAACTTTTTATAGAGATTCTTTCGGCTGGATATAATAGTCCTCGAATCAATTCTTTTCTTCTCTCAAATTCTTTTCTTCAACTGACAACCCTTTTCCAAAATCCTATTTTTATAGGGGCTAACACTTAATTTGCATTTTTCTAGATGTTTCTCGAATTATCTAGATTCTTCTCGGATATACTGGAATGATCTAGAATCTTCCAAATGTTCTATTTCAAATTTTTCTATTTTATATCTACTTCATGAATGAAAACTTTTTTGTATTAACAGGTAGGACTCAGTAGAATCCCTTACTATAAATTTTAACCTTTCTTATTATAGAAATGCATCCTCGTAACAAGAGGCTGGAAGAGGGATTTCTGTGATGAACATAATTTATTCTGACAAAAGAAATCGTCTTGAAGTTAAAAATGTGGCAAATCTTCTAGTCATAAATTTGATATTGTGTGTGAAGTGGGTAGCCATAGTCAAATGCAAAATAAAAGAAATGCCCAGCAAACAGAATTGACAAAGTTTGCAATAAGCAATCACAAGAAAAAGAAAAGAACAGGCCCCAAAAGATATAAAGTAAGCAAACAATATATGCAAGGCAAAGCAACAGTAATAAGGCAAAGCAACAGTAATAAGGCAAAAAGTTCACAAACTAAGAATTGGAGTCGACACGCAAGACCAAGTTCAGACAAGCAAACATAGCATTCTCACTTAAAGAAAAGACAGACCGGAACTGAGTCAAATGAAAATAAGAAGTGACCTACTTTATTGGCTAGAAAAAAATCCCAGCATGCATTTGTGGGTTTCTGCCAATAAATTGGGGAGAGGCAAGTGTTTTGTAGTCATTCCTAAGTATTGAAACCAACAGATCGTCTTCCATTGGATTTTGGGGGCAGCAGCAATTTGAATATGGCCAAGAAACCGTAACACATCTGATGACAAAAAAGCATCAGACTTCTGAACAGAAATATGATGAGAACAGAATTTCAATCTGGAAATATTTTAATAAATAAATGATTTCTATTAAATTATCAAAATGGTTTAATTCTTTTTGATAATATAAAGTGATTTGTTGCTATTCTCAGATTGAAGAGAAAATAAACAGAATATCTTCCTAAAGATAACCTGCCTTTTATAGAACCGGTTCCTGGAAATTTTGGGTGCCATTATTACCCTTATATTTATATATACGAAAATACTCATAAAAATGAGAATCGACAAAGACGTGGAAAGAACAAAACCAATATTATTTATGATCTGGTTGTTATTTGGTGTTAGAGAAATGAGAGAGACAGTAATACTGAATAAAATTGTGAGTTTGTGAGTCAAATGGACATCAAATATGGATCAGAATCCGACAGAATGATAAGATAAATAAAGTGTTTACATTTTTTCTTGTAATTTTTTTATAGATGTGTGCAATGAGTTAAGGAGGCACGGCGGAGTAATGGATAGTGGCTCGGATTGTAGAATCGGAGAGCCGAGTTCAAATTCCAGTCATTTTTACAAATTACATTCACTTATGTGCAAATACCCTTGGGAAAGGTATGAATCCTCTTCTTCTCCCCCCAGCTATGGGTAAATAGCAGGACAGACTGGGTTCTATAGCCTTGGATGGCATGGCAACTGGTCTACCGCAGAAAGAAATGGGAACCTGCTGCAGGAAAAAATCTGCCTTGTCAGTCATGTATCAAAAGATACATGATCGCCTAAGCGTGTATCACACATGGCACATAACTGACTGTAATGAGTGTCTCGATAATTTAGTTGGAAAAATACCTGGAGTTTTCTTACCTCAAATTTTGTTGAATGGTAAGAGATAAATATTACTATTATGGCCTGAAACAAGTAAAGGAGCCAAAATTTTTGTTGATGCATGTATTAATGGCCTGTCTGTGTTGACTGCTTGTCTGATAGTGAGAATGTCATGTGTTCGAGTGTGTAGAGGAGAAAAGTGGGGTTGATTCTCATTGCTTTAGAAAGAATGAGTTAATGATGATAATAATTGTTATAATTATTTTATTATAATATTTTTGACACTATAATTAATTTTTATTTATTTATTTTTATGGACATGGCACAGTGACGGTATAATTTATACTTTATTTATGTATTTCTGTATGGACATGACACAAGCTATGTCAGTTTTGTTTCTATAGGTCAACTCTCTTTCTAACTGCCATAACATAGCTTCATTGTGCTTTTTCCATAAATAAATTCATAGTAATTGTTCCAATGAACTTTCCACTATGGTACCTAGACTTTATGAATTTAAGTGCAGTACTAGATTGACAACAAGGTCTCATCTATTCAAAGTTGAATTGGCTAGATGTAACTGTATGTTCTATGCTAATCGTTTCCTTTCTCAAACTTCTTGCTTGAAACTCCCTTCCAGCTCCATGCTTTTCAGTCAACTTTGATCTTCAAAAATTAAAACCCAATGTCAGTTGTTATCTACTGCCTTCCTGATTACTCTTGCTTCTTAATAATGTTTCTTTTTTTACTTATTCTTTCACACTCAGTAACCCCTGTGATCTTAGTGGCTTTAATGCCTTGCATGGGGTGAAATGATTAGAAAACAAAACAAAAATAAAACACTGAAACTCCTAGAAAAATAATAAAGGAAAGCAGGAAGAAATGACTAACCATCAATTGCAAATGGCCATGAATTGATGATAATTATAATTGTTGTAATTATTTTATTATAACATAATGTAGCTTCCCTTTTCGTTAGCAAGACGAATAGTCATTAAACTGACAGGCAAGTTCCCTTTTAACTGTTCTGACTGGCTCAGTAAACTACTGTTCAAAATTGTATCAGGTTTTAAATTCTGTTCTTTTCATTGGTTTAAAATAATTTTAAGGAGAAAATATTTCCTTTACGTATATATTTTTTGTCTATATATCTGAGATGAGATATTGTAACTATTTACATTGTTCGGACTGTTGTCCTCATCTTTATTGCCATATTCATGACGTCTCGGGTGTCGTACGCTTCGGCTTTCTTCAGGATCTGTGTATATTTCTGAGATGAGGTATTGTAACTATTTACACAATGTACATTGTTCGAACAATTGTCCTCATCTTTATTGCCATATTCATGATGTCACGGCTGTCGTACGCTTCGGCTTTCTTCAGGATCTGTGTATATTTCTGAGATGAGGTATTGTAAATATTTACACAATGTACATTGTTCGAACAATTGTCCTCCTCTTTATTGCCATATTCATGACGTCTCGGCCGTTGTACGCTTCGGCCTTCTTCAGGATCTGTCTATATCTCTGAGATGAGGTATTGTGAATATTTACACAATATACATTGTTCGAACAATTGTCTTTATTGCCATATTCATGGTGATAGTAGATAGAATTTCAAACCGAAACCTTTATTTAGTCCACAGAGGTAGACTGTTCTAATTCTACATGCCATACCTCTCCATGTTTTTGTTCCCTCTGCTGGTGCCAGGAATTGAACTCACAACTCTTTGGGTCAAGTCACTCTTTGGATTACTTCAACCAATGCTTTTATCTACTCAGACACATATCCTTGGGAACATCAGGATATCAGTGAGTGAATTTTGGGAATATATAAACCTAACGTCTCAGTTAACCATTTTTTACCAGAGCGCATATTAAAATTTTTTTTATTGTTATCTTTTTTTAGCTCTCTGTATTACTGGTTCCCATATTGTATTCGTGTCTCTGTTTGGCCAGCTTAAGGGATTTTTGTGTCCTAACATATGTGCTGATTCCTTAAGTTTTCATATTTTCCATGATGTTTGTTAATTTAAACTTAATCCCGCAGGGGGTGCTGATCAATCTTTTCCATCCATATATGGTCAGCTATGTCTGATTTTTTGTCGTACACACAGTCTTTAATCATGTTCTTCTCTATAGATGGTCTTACTCAGAAGAGATGTCTGAGCACTGATGAGCCACTCCTGAAGGTAGTTCTGATGTTATACGGACCACAGATATTTTCCTTTTTTATTACTGTTGTAATCTAGAAAAGGTTACTGAATGAGGAATAATCAAAACAGAGGTTGGAAAAGAATTGGTAATCTTTATAACATCAACAAAATACAATACTCACCCCGTCCTGGGTATGACGATAAACTACATCCGAGTCCAGGGTAAGACAATAAACTACATCCAACAGCATGGCCTCTCATCAGGAGGCTTTGAGGAGCATGGAACCACCTCTTAATTGCTGGTGTTCCCAGGCCAACCCTGACCCGGGGTGGTAGCACCTGCTAGGGTCCCAGCTATGGGCAAATAGTAAACCCCGTGACTGAGGTAAAAAGCATTATAAAAGTGTAAAAATAGGTTTTAATATCAGAAATACTTTGTAAAAACATTATTACCAGAAATAAATTTTTGAATGAAAAATAAACTATTACCAGCAATATGTTTTTGAAAAAAAATTACCAGCAATACATTTTTTAAAATAATATTACCAGCTATACATTTTTGAGGAAAAAAATATTACCAGAAATAGATTTGACAAAACAAAAATATTACCAGGAAAAAAAGTTGTCGGCATTAAATAACCCACTGGGGTTGATATGCCGTAAAATGAAACAAACCAAACCAATACTCACCAACGGTGTGAAGTAGGTAAACCACTGCAAGTGGTGGACTACTTAGACACCATATTACCTTCACTTACAATAGTGTCCAGCGTATTTATGAGGATTGGGACATACCCATTAGTGTTCATAGGTATAGTCTATAACAATTACCCTGTAATAAACACTGTATCACCACAGTCAGGCTCAGAAGTAAGGCTTATCTAAAAGGTTCCATCCAAACACTTCAATGGTTGGAAATATCTTTGCTGTAGACAGCAGAAATACACAGGGCATCATTTTTCTATCACATAAATTTTTTTGTACTGGTCAATCTATATTTCTTCTATTGTCCGAAGTTAAGCAATGTCGAGTTAGATGAGGGACCATTTAGGAACACCAGATACTGTAAGTAAACCCCCCACAACCCAAAAATATGTTTCAGCTTTAAATAACCCACAAAGGGTTGATAAACCGTAAAAAAACAAATCACTCAATCCTCCATTGCCAGCTTAGAATAAGAAATAAGAGAGTTTGAATTCCATTCAGGTTTGTTACATTGACTTACATGCACATACCTTTGGGAAAGGTATAATGAATCTCCCCCACCTATGGGTTAAATAGTAAGACGTGTATCTGAAAATCATTGTTATCTCCCAAAATCTCTTGACACTTTATTCACTTGCAAAAAGAAAAGAAGAATTTTTCTTACAATCCCAAAAATATGTTTCGGCTTTAAATAATCTGCAAAAGGTTGAAAGCCATAAAAAACCCCAAATCAATCAAAATGCTACAAACTTCTGTCTAGCTCAGTTAAAAACTGATAGAAAGTGAGAAAAAGACTTCAAATTCACCCCCTGAGTACTGTATTTTCCGTCTTACAAGATACTGTGACTTGGAAGACACACCCTAATAGTGGAAAGAAATTTTTAAGAAAAAAAAAGTCATTCTCATACAACAACGCATTCACCGTGCGTCCCTCACATACTGGCACTATGTATTGTTCACTTTAATCACTCGTCCGATTTTGTTTGTATGTCAATGATATACTAGTCAAGAATAGAAAGTCTTCTACTGCTGCTAGTAAACAGAGCATGTTTAAGATTGTGGCTCAGCTCCAGGAAGGTTTATAGTCTTGGAAGTACTTGTAACAGCTAAGTACTGAGGTTACCTCATATAAAAGGCTGAATTAGATAGATAGCTAACATTAGTGTAATCATTCAACATATAAATTCACATCTCTATCAGTCAAGCCAATTACCGTAATTCCCCATGTATAATATGCCTTCATCCATAATACGCACCCTAAAATTGTGCTGAAAGCGTGGGAAAATGCTTCTACTCACACATAATATGCAACTCTTGTTTGCTAATCAAACCCTATAAATTGTACCTCCCCAATTTATTACAGCCAGCGTTCCCTAGTCTTATAAAAATGGTTTTAAAAATAGAATAATATTATTCGAACTTAGTTTTGTGATAATTCGTATTTTATTTTATTTTTGTGAGTATTGTTAGATAAATATGATTGCATCTGACATCCTTATGGGGTCGCAATCGCCGAATGTTAGTGTCAAATTGTCGTATGTTTGTGGTGAGTAGTCATTTCGTAACTGAAATTGATCTATGAAACGGCAATTTTTTAAAGATATTTTGTAGCTGTGCATAATACGCACCCCTAATTTTGCTTATTATTTTTTAGAAAAACATGCGTATTATACATGGGGAATTACGGTAGGTGAGTTCCCAAGCTTGCTTGAGCCTGGGCGTCTCCTTAAATTTGTCTTGGAAGAAGTACACGTATTTTTCAGGGTATTTTTTAGGAAAAAAAGTGCGTCTTGTAAGCCGGAAAATATGGTACTTTCTTTAACTCAGATTTTACCAATTTAACAAATTCTGATAATTTTATTATATATTTATAAAATTCAATTCAACATTATTTACGTTTAAAATATTGTTCTCATATCTTTTGTTATTGTTACAATGTTTCAGCCATTATTAAAGTTTGGAATATTGTTCTCATATCTTTTGTTATTGTCACAGTTTTCCAGCCATTATTAACGTTTGGAATATTGTTCTCATATCTTTTGTTATTGTTACAATGTTTCAGCCATTATTAACTTTTGGAATATTGTTCTCATATCTTTTATTATTTTTACAATGTTTCAACCATTATTAACGTTTGGAATATTGTTCTCATATCTTTTGTTATTGTCACAGTTTCCAGCCATTATTAACGTTTGGAATATTGTTCTCATATCTTTTGTTATTGTTACAATGTTTCAGCCATTATTAACGTTTGGAATATTGTTCTCATATCTTTTGTTATTGTCACAGTTTTTCGGCCACCATTTACGTTTGGAATATTGTTCTCATATCTTTTGTTATTGTCAGTTTTTCAGTCATTATTAACGTTTGGAATATTGTTCTCATATCTTGTTATTATCACAATTTTCAGCCATTATTTACGTTTGGAATATTGTTTTCATATCTTTTATTATTGTTACAATGTTTCAGCCATTATTAACGTTTGGAATATTGTTCTCATATCTTTTGTTATTGTCAGTTTTTCAGTCATTATTAACGTTTGGAATATTGTTCTCATATCTTTTGTTATTGTTACAATGTTTCAGCCATTATTAACTTTTGGAATATTGTTCTCATATCTTTTATTATTTTTACAATGTTTCAACCATTATTAACGTTTGGAATATTGTTCTCATATCTTTTGTTATTGTCACAGTTTTCCAGCCATTATTAACGTTTGGAATATTGTTCTCATATCTTTTGTTATTGTCACAATTTTTCGGCCATTATTAACGTTTGGAATATTGTTCTCATATCTTTTGTTATTGTCACAATTTTTCAGCCATTATTAACGTTTGGAATATTGTTCTCATATCTTTTGTTATTGTCACAATTTTTCAGCCATTATTAACCTTTGGAATATTGTTCTCATATCTTTTGTTATTGTCACAATTTTTCGGCCATTATTAACGTTTGGAATATTGTTCTCATATCTTTTGTTATTGTCACAATTTTTCAGCCATTATTAACCTTTGGAATATTGTTCTCATATCTTTGGTTATTGTCACAATTTTACAGCCATTATTAACCTTTGGAATATTGTTCTCATATCTTTTGTTATTGTCACAATTTTTCAGCCATTATTAACCTTTGGAATATTGTTCTCATATCTTTTGTTATTGTCACAATTTTTCAGCCATTATTAACCTTTGGAATATTGTTCTCATATCTTTTGTTATTGTCACAATTTTTCGGCCATTATTAACCTTTGGAATATTGTTCTCATATCTTTTGTTATTGTCACAATTTTTCGGCCATTATTAACCTTTGGAACATTGTTCTCATATCTTTTGTTATTGTCACAATTTTTCAGCCATTATGAACCTTTGGAATATTGTTCTCATATCTTTTGTTACTGTCACAATTTTTCGGCCATTATTAACGTTTGGAATATTGTTCTCATATCTTTTGTTATTGTCACAATTTTTCAGCCATTATTAACGTTTGGAATATTGTTCTCATATCTTTTGTTATTGTCACAATTTTTCAGCCATTATTAACGTTTGGAATATTCTTTTTATATCTTTTGTTATTGTCACAATTTTTCAGCCATTATTAACCTTTGGAATATTGTTCTCATATCTTTTGTTATTGTCACAATTTTTCAGCCATTATTAACATTTGGAATATTGTTCTCATATCTTTTGTTATTGTCACAATTTTTCAGCCATTATTAACCTTTGGAATATTGTTCTCATATCTTTTGTTATTGTCACAATTTTTCAGCCATTATTAACCTTTGGAATATTGTTCTCATATTTTTTGTTATTGTCACAATTTTTCAGCCATTATTAACCTTTGGAATATTGTTTTCATATCTTTTGTTATTGTCACAATTTTTCGGCCATTATTAACCTTTGGAATATTGTTCTCATATCTTTTGTTATTGTCACAATTTTTCGGCCATTATTAACCTTTGGAATATTGTTCTCATATCTTTTGTTATTGTCACAATTTTTCGGCCATTATTAACCTTTGGAATATTGTTCTCATATCTTTTGTTATTGTCACAATTTTTCGGCCATTATTAACCTTTGGAATATTGTCCTCATATCTTTTGTTATTGTCACAATTTTTCAGCCATTATTAACTTTTGGAATATTGTCCTCATATCTTTTGTTATTGTCACAATTTTTCAGCCTTTATTAACCTTTGGAATATTGTTCTCATATCTTTTGTTATTGTCACAATTTTTCAGCCATTATTAACCTTTGGAATACTGTTCTCATATCTTTTGTTATTGTCACAATTTTTCGGCCATTATTAACTTTTGGAATATTGTACTCATATTTTTGTTATTGTCACAATTTTTCGGCCATTATTAACGTTTGGAATATTGTTCTCATATCTTTTGTTATTGTCACAATTTTTCAGCCATTATTAACGTTTGGAATATTGTTCTCATATCTTTTGTTATTGTCACAATTTTTCAGCCATTATTAACGTTTGGAATATTGTTTTCATATCTTTTGTTATTGTCACAATTTTTCGGCAAATATTAACCTTTGGAATATTGTTCTCATATCTTTTGTTATTGTCACAATTTTTCAGCCATTATTAACCTTTGGAATATTGTTCTCATATCTTTTGTTATTGTCACAATTTTTCGGCCATTATTAACGTTTAGAATATTGTTCTCATATCTTTTGTTATTGTCACAATTTTTCAGCCATTATTAACCTTTGGAATATTGTTCTCATATCTTTTGTTATTGTCACAATTTTTCGGCCATTATTAACGTTTGGAATATTGTTCTCATATTTTTGTTATTGTCACAATTTTTCGGCCATTATTAACCTTTGGAATATTGTTCTCATATCTTTTGTTATTGTCACAATTTTTCAGCCATTATTAAAGTTTAGAATATTGTTCTCATATCTTTTGATATTGTCACAATTTTTCAGCCACTATTAACGTTTGGAATATTGTTTTCATATCTTTTGTTATTGTCACAATTTTTCAGCCATTATTAACGTTTGGAATATTGTTTTCATATCTTTTGTTATTGTCACAATTTTTCGGCAAATATTAACCTTTGGAATATTCTTCTCATATCTTTTGTTATTGTCACAATTTTTCAGCCATTATTAACCTTTGGAATATTGTTCTCATATCTTTTGTTATTGTCACAATTTTTCGGCAATTATTAACCTTTGGAATATTGTTCTCATATCTTTTGTTATTGTCACAATTTTTCAGCCATTATTAACGTTTGGAATATTGTTCTCATATCTTTTGTTATTGTCACAATTTTTCGGCCATTATTAACCTTTGGAATATTCTCAATTTTCTCATATAACGTTTTTTGTTATTTTCACAATTCTTCAGCCATTATTAACGTTTGGAATATTGTTCTCATATTTTTGTTATTGTCACAATTTTTCAGCCATTATTAACCTTTGGAATATTGTTCTCATATCTTTTGTTATTGTCACAATTTTTCAGCCATTATTAACGTTTGGAATATTGTTCTCATATCTTTTATTATTGTTACAATGTTTCAGCCATTATTAACGTTTGGAATATTGTTCTCATATCTTTTGTTATTTCACACAATTTTCAGCCATTATTAACGTTTGGAATATTGTTCTCATATCTTTTTTATTATTGTCAGTTTTTCAGCCATTATTAACGTTTGGAATATTGTTCTCATATCTTTTTGTTATTGTCAGTTTTTCAGCCATTATTAACGTTTGGAATATTGTTCTCATATATTTTGTTCTTTTTCAGTCATTATTAACGTTTGAATATTGTTCTCATATCTTTTGTTATTATCACAATTTTTCAGCCATTATTTACGTTTGGAATATTGTTTTCATATCTTTTTGTTATTGTTCAATTTTTCAGCCATTATTAACGTTTGGAATATTGTTCTCATATCTTTTGTTATTGTCATTTTTCAGCCATTTTTCAGTTCTCCATTATTTACGTTTGGAATATTGTTCTCATATCTTTTATTATTGTTACAATTTTTCAGCCATTATTAACGTTTGGAATATTGTTCTCATATCTTTTTTGTTATTGTCATTATTTTTTCAGCCATTATTTCACAACTTTTAAATTGTTCTCATATCTTTTGTTATTGTCACAATTTTTCAGCCATTATTAACGTTTGGAATATTGTTCTCATATCTTTTTTTATTGTCCAATTTTTCAGCCATTATTAACGTTTTGGAATATTGTTCTCATATTTTTTTTATTAACCTTTGAATATTGTTCTCATATCAATTTTTTTCAGCCATTATTAACGTTTGGAATATTGTTCTCATATCTTTTGTTATTGTCACAATTTTTCAGCCATTATTAACTTTTGGAATATTGTTCTCATATCTTTTGTTATTGTCACAATTTTTCGGCCATTATTAACCTTTTTGGAATATTGTTCTCATATCTTTTGTTATTGTCACAATTTTTCAGCCATTATTAACGTTTTGGAATATTGTTCTCATATCTTTTGTTATTGTCAGCCAATTTTTTATTGCCATTATTAACGTTTGGAATATTGTTCTCATATCTTTTTTTATTGTCACAATTTTTCGGCCATTATTAACCTTTGGAATATTGTTCTCATATCTTTTGTTATTGTCACAATTTTTTTCGGCCATTATTAACCTTTGGAATATTGTTCTCATATCTTTTGTTATTGTCACAATTTTTCAGCCATTATTAACGTTTGGAATATTGTTCTCATATCTTTTTTTATTGTCACAATTTTTCAGCCATTATTAACCTTTGGAATATTGTTCTCATATCTTTTGTTATTGTCACAATTTTTCGGCCATTATTAACCTTTGGAATATTGTTCATATCTTTTGTTATTGTCAATTTTTTTGTTACCTTTTGTCTCATATCATATCTTTTTGTTATTTCACAATTTTTCAGCCATTATTAACTTTTTGGAATATTGTTCTCATATCTTTTGTTATTGTCACAATTTTTCAGCCATTATTAACCTTTGGAATATTGTTCTCATATCTTTTGTTATTGTCACAATTTTTCAGCCATTTTTTGGAATATTGTTCTCATATCTTTTGTTATTGTCCAATTTTGAATAACGTTTTGGAATATTGTTCTCATATCTTTTGTTATTGTCACAATTTTTCAGCCATTATTAACTTTTGGAATATTGTCCTCATATTTTTGTTATTGTCACAATTTTTTCAGCCATTATTAACGTTTGGAATATTGTTCTCATATCTTTTGTTATTGTCACAATTTTTCAGCCATTATTAACCTTTGGAATATTGTTCTCATATCTTTTGTTATTGTCACAATTTTTCAGCCATTATTAACCTTTGGAATATTGTTCTCATATCTTTTGTTATTTATTTTTTCACAATTTTTTGGAATATTGTTAATCTTTTGGAATATTTTTCTCATTATTAACCTTTGGAATATTTTTTGTTATTGTCACAATTTTTTCGGCCATTATTAACTTTTGGAATATTGTTCTCATATATTTTTGTTATTGTCACAATTTTTCAGCCATTATTAACTTTTGGAATATTGTTCTCATATCTTTTGTTATTGTCACAATTTTTCAGCCATTATTAACCTTTGGAATATTGTTCTCATATCTTTTGTTATTGTCACAATTTTTCAGCCATTATTAACTTTTTGGAATATTGTTCTCATATCTTTTGTTATTGTCACAATTTTTCGGCCATTATTAACTTTGGAATATTGTTCTCATATTTTTGTTATTGTCACAATTTTTCAGCCATTATTAACGTTTGGAATATTGTTCTCATATCTTTTGTTATTGTCACAATTTTTTAAAGCCATTATTAACGTTTGGAATATTGTTCTCATATCTTTTGTTATTGTCACAATTTTTCAGCCATTATTAACGTTTGGAATATTGTTCTCATATCTTTTGTTATTGTCACAATTTTTCGGCAAATATTAACCTTTGGAATATTGTTCTCATATCTTTTGTTATTGTCACAATTTTTCAGCCATTATTAACCTTTGGAATATTGTTCTCATATCTTTTGTTATTGTCACAATTTTTCAGCCATTATTAACGTTTGGAATATTGTTCTCATATCTTTTGTTATTGTCAAATATTGTTTTTCGGCCATTATTAACGTTTGGAAATTTTTTTTTGTTATTGTCCATTTTTATTAACCTTTGGAATATTGTTCTCATATTTTTGTTATCAATTTTTTTTTTACCTTTTGAATATTGTCACAATTTTTTCAGCCATTATTAACCTTTGGAATATTGTTCTCATATCTTTTGTTATTGTCACAATTTTTCAGCCATTATTAACCTTTTGGAATATTGTTCTCATATCTTTTGTTATTGTCACAATTTTTCAGCCATTATTAACCTTTGGAATATTGTTCTCATATCTTTTGTTATTGTCACAATTTTTCGGCCATTATTAACCTTTGGAATATTGTTCTCATATCTTTTTATTGTCACATTTTTCAGCCATTATTAACCTTTGAATATTGTCACAATTTTTCACAATTTTTATTAACCTTTGGAATATTGTCCTCATATCTTTTGTTATTGTCACAATTTTTCGGCCATTATTAACTTTTGGAATATTGTTCTCATATCTTTTGTTATTGTCACAATTTTTTCGGCCATTATTAACCTTTGGAATATTGTTCTCATATCTTTTGTTATTGTCACAATTTTTCAGCCATTATTAACCTTTGGAATATTGTTCTCATATCTTTTAACGTTTTGGAATATTTCATATCTTTTGTTACAATTTTTCAGCCATTATTAACTTTTGGAATATTGTTCTCATATTTTTGTTATTGTCACAATTTTTCGGCCATTATTAACGTTTGGAATATTGTTTGAAATATTGTTCTATCATATCTTTTTGTTATTGTCACAATTTTTCAGCCATTATTAACGTTTGGAATATTGTTCTCATATCTTTTGTTATTGTCACAATTTTTTCAGCCATTATTAACGTTTGGAATATTGTCACAATTTTTCATATCTTTTGTTATTGTCACAATTTTTCGGAAATTATTAACCTTTGGAATATTGTTTCATATCTTTTGTTATTGTCACAATTTTTCAGCCATTATTAACCTTTGGAATATTGTTCTCATATCTTTTGTTATTGTCACAATTTTTCAGCCATTATTAACGTTTAGAATATTGTTCTCATATCTTTTGTTATTGTCACAATTTTTCAGCCATTATTAACGTTTTGGAATATTGTTCTCATATCTTTTGTTATCACAATTTTTCAGCCATTATTATTGAATATTGTTCATACAATTTTTCAGCCATTATTAACCGTTTGGAATATTGTTTTCATATCTTTTGTTATTGTCACAATTTTCGGCCATTATTAACCTTTGGAATATTGTTCTCATATCTTTTGTTATTGTCACAATTTTTCAGCCATTATTAACCTTTGGAATATTGTTCTCATATCTTTTGTTATTGTCACAATTTTTCAGCCATTATTAACCTTTGGAATATTGTTCTCATATCTTTTGTTATTGTCACAATTTTTCAGCCATTATTAACCTTTGGAATATTGTTCTCATATCTTTTTGTTATTGTCACAATTTTTCAGCCATTATTAACGTTTTGGAATATTGTTCTCATATCTTTTGTTATTGTCACAATTTTTTTTATTAACCTTTGGAATATTGTTCTCATATCTTTTGTTATTGTCACAATTTTTCAGCCATTATTAACCTTTGGAATATTGTTCTCATATCTTTTGTTATTGTCACAATTTTTCGGCCATTATTAACTTTTGGAATATTGTTCTCATATTTTTTGTTATTGTCACAATTTTTCATATCTTTGTTATTGCCATTATTAACGTTTGGAATATTGTTCTCATATTTTTTGTTAATCACAATTTTTCAGCCATTATTAACTTTTGGAATATTGTTCTCATATCTTTTTGTTATTGTCACAATTTTTTCAGCCATTATTAACCGTTTGGAATATTGTTTTCATATCTTTTGTTATTGTCACAATTTTTCGGAAATTATTAACCTTTGGAATATTGTTTCTCATATCTTTTATCTTTGTTATTGTCACAATTTTTCAGCCATTATTAACCTTTGGAATATTGTTCTCATATCTTTTGTTATTGTCACAATATTTTTCAGCCATTATTAAATTTTTTTGGAATATTGTTCTCATATCTTTTGTTATTGTCACAATTTTTCAGCCATTATTAACCTTTGGAATATTGTTCTCATATCTTTTGTTATTGTCACAATTTTTCGGCCATTATTAACGTTTGGAATATTGTTCTCATATCTTTTGTTATTGTCACAATTTTTCAGCCATTATTAACGTTTGGAATATTGTTCTCGTATATCTTTTAATGTTTTATTGTCACAATTTTTCAGCCATTATTAACGTTTGGAATATTGTTCTCATATCTTTTGTTATTGTCACAATTTTTCAGCCATTATTAACCGTTTGGAATATTGTTTTCATATCTTTTGTTATTGTCACAATTTTTCAGCCATTATTAACCTTTGGAATATTGTTCTCATATCTTTTGTTATTGTCACAATTTTTCAGCAATTATTAACCTTTGAATATTGTTCTCATATCTTTTGTTATTGTCACAATTTTTTTATTAACCTTTGGAATATTGTTTCATACTTTTGTTTTGTCACAATATTGTTTAATTGTTCTCATATCTTTTGTTTTTTGTCACAATTTTTCAGCCATTATTAACGTTTGGAATATTGTTCTCATATCTTTTGTTATTGTCACAATTTTTCGGCCATTATTAACGTTTGGAATATTGTTCTCATATCTTTTGTTATTGTCACAATTTTTCAGCCATTATTAACGTTTGGAATATTGTTCTCATATCTTTTGTTATTATTTCACAATTTTTCAGCCATTATTAACGTTTGGAAATTCATATCTTTTCTTATTATCAATTTTTTGCCATTATTATTGAATATTGTTCTCATATCTTTTATTATTGTCACAATTTTTCAGCCTTTATTAACCTTTGGAATATTATTAACGTTTTGGAATATTGTTCTCATATCTTTTGTTATTGTCAGTTTTTCAGCCATTATTTACGTTTAGAATATTGTTCTCATAACTTTTATTATTGTTACAATTTTTCAGCCATTATTAACGTTTGGAATATTGTTCTCATATCTTTTGTTATTGTCACAATTTTTCAGCCATTATTAACCTTTGGAATATTGTTCTCATATCTTTTGTTATTGTCACAATTTTTCAGCCATTATTAACGTTTGGAATATTGTTCTCATATCTTTTGTTATTGTCACAATTTTTCAGCCATTATTAACGTTTGGAATATTGTTTTCATATCTTTTGTTATTGTCACAATTTTTCGGCAATTATTAACCATTGGAATATTGTTTTTTCATATCTTTTGTTATTGTCACAATTTTTCAGCCATTATTAACCTTTGGAATATTGTTCTCATATCTTTTGTTTTGTCACAATTTTTTCATAGCCATTATTAACGTTTAGAATATTGTTCTCATATCTTTTTGTTATTGTCACAATTTTTCAGCCATTATTAACCTTTGGAATATTGTTCTCATATCTTTTGTTATTGTCACAATTTTTCAGCCATTATTAACTTTGGTATATTGTTCTCATATCTTTTGTTATTGTCACAATTTTTCAGCCATTATTAACGTTTGGAATATTGTTCTCATATCTTTTGTTATTTTGGACAATTTTTCAGCCATTATTAACCTTTGGAATATTGTCCTCCATATCTTTTATTTATTGTCAATAATTTTATTGTTCCATTATTAACTTTTGGAATACTGTTCTCATATCTTTTGTTATTGTCACAATTTTTCAGCCATTATTAACCTTTGGAATATTGTTCTCATATCTTTTGTTATTTTCACAATTCTTCAGCCATTATTAACGTTTGGAATATTGTTCTCATATCTTTTGTTATTGTCACAATTCTTCAGCCATTATTAACGTTTGGAATATTGTTTTCATATCTTTTGTTATTGTCACAATTTTTCGGCAAATATTAACCTTTGGAATATTGTTTTCATATCTTTTGTTATTGTCACAATTTTTCAGCCATTATTAACGTTTGGAATATTGTTCTCATATCTTTTGTTATTTTCACAATTTTTCAGCCATTATTAACCTTTGGAATATTGTCCTCATATCTTTTGTTATTGTCACAATTTTTCAGCCTTTATTAACCTTTGGAATATTGTTCTCATATCTTTTGTTATTGTCACAATTTTTCAGCCATTATTAACCTTTGGAATACTGTTCTCATATCTTTTGTTGTTGTCACAATTTTCCGGCCATTATTAACCTTTGGAATATTATTCTCATATCTTTTATTATTGTTCCAATTTTTCGGCCATTATTAACGTTTGGAATATTGTTCTCATATCTTTTGTTATTGTCACAATTTTTCAGCCATTATTAACCTTTGGAATATTGTTCTCATATCTTTTGTTATTGTCACAATTTTTCGGCCATTATTAACCTTTCGAATATTGTTCTCATATCTTTTGTTATTGCCACAATTTTTCGGCAAATATTAACGTTTGGAATATTATTCTCATATCTTTTATTATTGTTACAATTTTTCAGCCATTATTAACCTTTGGAATATTGTTTTCATATCTTTTGTTATTGTCACAATTTTTCAGCCATTATTAACGTTTGGAATATTGTTTTCATATCTTTTGTTATTGTCACAATTTTTCGGCAAATATTAACCTTTGGAATATTGTTCTCATATATTTTGTTATTGTCACAATTTTTCAGCCATTATTAACCTTTGGAATATTGTTCTCATATCTTTTGTTATTTCACAATTTTTCGGCAATTATTAACCTTTGGAATATTGTTCTCATATCTTTTGTTAACAATTTTTCTCATTATTAACGTTTGGAATATTGTTTTTCTTTTGTTATTGTCACAATTTTTCGGCCATTATTAACGTTTGGAATATTGTTCTCATATCTTTTTTATTGTCACAATTTTTCAGCCATTATTAACGTTTGGAATATTGTTCTCATATTTTTTGTTATTGTCAATTTTTCAGCCATTATTAACGTTTGGAATATTTTCTCATATCTTTTGTTATTGCCATTATTAACGTTTGGAATATTGTTCTCATATCTTTTGTTATTTTCACAATTTTCAGCCATTATTAACGTTTGGAATATTGTTCTCATATTTTTGTTATTTTCACAATTTTTCAGCCATTATTAACGTTTGGAATATTGTTCTCATATCTTTTGTTATTGTCACAATTTTTCAGCCATTATTAACGTTTGGAATATTGTTCTCATATCTTTTGTTATTGTCACAATTTTTCGGCCATTATTAACGTTTAGAATGTTGTTCTCATATCTTTTGTTATTGTCACAATTTTTCAGCCATTATTAACCTTTGGAATATTGTTCTCATATCTTTTGTTATTGTCACAATTTTTCGGCAATTATTAACCTTTGGAATATTGTTCTCATATCTTTTGTTATTGTCACAATTTTTCAGCCATTATTAACGTTTGGAATATTGTTCTCATATCTTTTGTTTTTGTCACAATTTTTCAGCCATTATTAACCTTTGGAATATTGTTCTCATATCTTTTGTTGTTGTCACAATTTTCCGGCCATTATTAACCTTTGGAATATTATTCTCATATCTTTTATTATTGTTACAATTTTTCAGCCATTATTAACCTTTGGAATATTGTTCTCATATCTTTTGTTATTGTCACAATTTTTCGGTCATTATTAACCTTTGGAATATTGTTCTCATATCTTTTGTTATTGTCACAATTTTTCGGCCATTATTAACCTTTCGAATATTGTTCTCATATCTTTTGTTATTGTCACAATTTTACAGCCATTATTAACGTTTGGAATATTATTCTCATATCTTTTATTATTGTTACAATTTTTCAGCCATTATTAACCTTTGGAATATTGTTCTCATATCTTTTATTATTTTTACAATTTTTCAGCCATTATTAACCTTTGGAATATTGTTCTCATATCTTTTGTTATTGTCACAATTCTTCAGCCATTATTAACCTTTGGAATATTGTTTTCATATCTTTTGTTATTATCACAATTTTCCGGTCATTATTAACCTTTGGAATATTGTTCTCATATCTTTTATTATTGTTACAATTTTTCAGCCATTATTAACCTTTGGAATATTGTTCTCATATCTTTTGTTATTGTCACAATTTTTCGGCCATTGTTCCTTCTGACATTCTTCAGGTACCTGTCCATCTGGTTAACCTTCAGAGAATTTCAAACTGGACATTTTATTAAATCTATTCTCGCTGTCCTGTACATGTCTAGGGATATCTCGCCTTGTTCTTATTTAGTACATCTCAGTTATGGCTTGTCCTGTTACCAGTGAGTTCATGCCTGTAGCACCAGCCTTAGGGATTGAACTCACAATTACTCTGTCAACAAGTTCAATTACTTACTTCAGCAACCGACTGTAATCTTGTTCAGTGAGAAATATCAGGGACACGTGGCACAGTGGATAAAAGGCGTTGGTTAGATATCATATAATATGACCCAAAAAGTGTGAGTTCAATATCTGGTTAAGGCAGTGGAGAACTTTCAGAGGGAAATTAACAGGAGATAACTGACATCCATTAGACATGGCATGTGGAACTAGAACAGTCTACTCCAGTGAGTGAAATAAAGGGTTCAATTCGATATTCCAACCACCTGAAGAAGGCCGGACAACGGCCAAAATGTTGTAATAAATATGGCGACAAAGATGAAGACAATAGTTTGAATAATGTAAATAGTGTACATAATACCTCATCTCAGAAATATAGACAGATATATACTAATATCTATTTACTTACAACAATTGTCATATTGGTTGTCATCAGCGTAATTACCAAGGTGAGAATTAATATCAGGAAGGTCATTGATGAAAATTAAGAACTAAGTCGGGGGCCATGTGACTGTTCAAGACATTTTTCAACCTGAAAATCATACCAATAGTCCGAATAATATAAATAATGTACATAATACCTCATCTCAAAAAAAATAGACAGAATTTTGTTGTTATTGTTTTTTTTTTCTAGCACTCCATATTACTGGCTTCCATATTGAAATTGACCTTTACAAATGCTGAAATATTCTTTTTACCAACAAGATTTTTTCTTTCATTGCAAATTTCCATTTAGGGCGATTATGGCTTTACTTCCTGTTTATTTTTAATTGTTCTTGTCACTGAGTAATGCACAGTGGAATTGGACATCAGTACCCAAGTGTACACACACCCATGCAGCATCAAATGAAGAAAAGAAATACGTTTAAAATACATTGAAAATTGTCAGCAGGACTCAAGGATAAAAGCTGTCACTCAAGCAATTTGTACTAAAACTAACAGAACTAAAATGTAGCTCAGAGAGTAACACTTCAAATACGTGATACCTGGGATTTCTGCTGTCTTTTACTATGTTTTCTGTTCTAATAAAAATTAGAAATGTTGTCCAAGAAAGACAATGAGCAGCAGTTTATTTTCTGGACAATACAGTGTAACCCGGATATAAGAGAGTTGTCGGGACCGGAGAAGAAGTCTCTTACATCCGGGTTTCTCTTATATCCGGGTTTGGTCTATTTTATAAACATTAACACAGGCTCTAATTTGGGACCAGAGAAAATCTCTCTTATATCCGGGTTTCTCTTATATCCAGGTTACATTGTATAATCGTTTAGACGGCCGTCTGGTCTGTTGGCAAGCAGCTGATATGCAAAGCAGTATTTCTTCTCATAATAATAAACATGTCTGTTTTTGAAGTGATCTTCAACATCTGCCTATATTTCTGAGGTGAGGTAATTATAATTATTTACATTATTTACATTGTTCGGAATGTTGTCTTCATCTTTATTGCCATATTCATGATGCTTCGGCTGCTGTACGCTCTGGCCTTCTTCAAGATCTGCCTATATTTCTGAAGTGAGGTAATTATAATTATTTACACTATTTACATTGTTCGGATTGTTGTCTTCATCTTTATTGCCATATTCATGATGCTTCGGCTGCTGTACGCTCTGGCTTTCTTCAAGATCTGCCTATATTTCTGAAGTGAGGTAATTATAATTATTTACACTATTTACATTGTTCGGATTGTTGTCTTCATCTTTATTGCCATATTCATGATGCTTCGGCTGCTGTACGCTCTGGCTTTCTTCAAGATCTGCCTATATTTCTGAAGTGAGGTAATTATAATTATTTACACTATTTACATTGTTCGGATTGTTGTCTTCATCTTTATTGCCATATTCATGATGCTTCGGCAGCTGTACGCTCTGGCCTTCCTCAAGATCTGCCGATATTTCTAAGGTGAGGTAATTATAATTATTTACACTATTTACATTGTTCGGATTGTTGTCTTCATCTTTATTGCCATATTCATGATGCTTCGGCTGCTGTACGCTCTGGCTTTCTTCAAGATCTGCCTATATTTCTGAAGTGAGGTAATTATAATTATTTACACTATTTACATTGTTCGGATTGTTGTCTTCATCTTTATTGCCATATTCATGATGCTTCGGCTGCTGTACGCTCTGGCTTTCTTCAAGATCTGCCTATATTTCTGAAGTGAGGTAATTATAATTATTTACACTATTTACATTGTTCGGATTGTTGTCTTCATCTTTATTGCCATATTCATGATGCTTCGGCTGCTGTACGCTCTGGCCTTCCTCAAGATCTGCCGATATTTCTAAGGTGAGGTAATTATAATTATTTACACTATTTACATTGTTCGTATTATTATCTTCATCTTTATTGCCATATTCATGATGCTTCGGCTGCTGTACGCTCTGGCCTTCTTCAAGATCTGCCTATATTTCTAAGGTGAGGTAATTATAATTATTTACACTATTTACATTGTTCGGATTGTTGTCTTCATCTTTATTGCCATATTCATGATGCTTCGGCTGCTGTACGCTCTGGCCTTCTTCAAGATCTGCCTATATTTCTAAGGTGAGGTAATTATAATTATTTACACTATTTACATTGTTCGTATTGTTATCTTCATCTTTATTGCCATATTCATGATGCTTCGGCTGCTGTACGCTCTGGCCTTCTTCAAGATCTGCCTATATTTCTAAGGTGAGGTAATTATAATTATTTACACTATTTACATTGTTCGTATGGTTGTCTTCATCTTTATTGCCATATTCATGATGCTTCGGCTGCTGTACGCTCTGGCCTTCTTCAAGATCTGCCTATATTTCTAAGGTGAGGTAATTATAATTATTTACACTATTTACATTGTCCGGATTGTTGTCTTCATCTTTATTGCCATATTCATGATGCTTCGGCTGCTGTACGCTCTGGCCTTCTTCAAGATCTGCCTATATTTCTAAGGTGAGGTAATTATAATTATTTACACTATTTACATTGTTCGTATTGATATCTTCATCTTTATTGCCATATTCATGATGCTTCGGCTGCTGTACGCTCTGGCCTTCTTCAAGATCTGCCTATATTTCTAAGGTGAGGTAATTATAATTATTTACACTATTTACATTGTTCGGATGGTTGTCTTCATCTTTATTGCCATATTCATGATGCTTCGGCTGCTGTACGCTCTGGCTTTCTTCAAGATCTGCCTATATTTCTGAAGTGAGGTAATTATAATTATTTACACTATTTACATTGTTCGGATTGTTGTCTTCATCTTTATTGCCATATTCATGATGCTTCGGCTGCTGTACGCTCTGGCCTTCCTCAAGATCTGCCGATATTTCTAAGGTGAGGTAATTATAATTATTTACACTATTTACATTGTTCGTATTGTTATCTTCATCTTTATTGCCATATTCATGATGCTTCGGCTGCTGTACGCTCTGGCCTTCTTCAAGATCTGCCTATATTTCTGAGGTGAGGTAATTATAATTATTTACACTATTTACATTGTTCGGATTGTTGTCTTCATCTTTATTGCCATATTCATGATGCTTCGGCTGCTGTACGCTCTGGCCTTCTTCAAGATCTGCCTATATTTCTAAGGTGAGGTAATTATAATTATTTACACTATTTACATTGTTCGTATTGTTATCTTCATCTTTATTGCCATATTCATGATGCTTCGGCTGCTGTACGCTCTGGCCTTCTTCAAGATCTGCCTATATTTCTAAGGTGAGGTAATTATAATTATTTACACTATTTACATTGTTCGGATTGTTGTCTTCATCTTTATTGCCATATTCATGATGCTTCGGCTGCTGTACGCTCTGGCCTTCTTCAAGATCTGCCTATATTTCTAAGGTGAGGTAATTATAATTATTTACACTATTTACATTGTTCGTATTGTTATCTTCATCTTTATTGCCATATTCATGATGCTTCGGCTGCTGTACGCTCTGGCCTTCTTCAAGATCTGCCTATATTTCTGAGGTGAGGTAATTATAATTATTTACACTATTTACATTGTTCGGATTGTTATCTTCATCTTTATTGCCATATTCATGATGCTTCGGCTGCTGTACGCTCTGGCCTTCTTCAAGATCTGCCTATATTTCTAAGGTGAGGTAATTATAATTATTTACACTATTTACATTGTTCGTATTGTTATCTTCATCTTTATTGCCATATTCATGATGCTTCGGCTGCTGTACGCTCTGGCCTTCTTCAAGATCTGCCTATATTTCTGAAGTGAGGTAATTATAATTATTTACACTATTTACATTGTTCGGATTGTTGTCTTCATCTTTATTGCCATATTCATGATGCTTCGGCTGCTGTACGCTCTGGCTTTCTTCAAGATCTGCCTATATTTCTGAAGTGAGGTAATTATAATTATTTACACTATTTACATTGTTCGGATTGTTGTCTTCATCTTTATTGCCATATCCATGATGCTTCGGCTGCTGTACGCTCTGGCTTTCTTTCAAGATCTGCCTATATTTCTGAAGTGAGGTAATTATAATTATTTACACTATTTACATTGTTCGGATTGTTGTCTTCATCTTTATTGCCATATTCATGATGCTTCGGCAGCTGTACGCTCCGGCCTTCCTCAAGATCTGCCGATATTTCTAAGGTGAGGTAATTATAATTATTTACACTATTTACATTGTTCGGATTGTTGTCTTCATCTTTATTGCCATATTCATGATGCTTCGGCTGCTGTACGCTCTGGCTTTCTTCAAGATCTGCCTATATTTCTGAAGTGAGGTAATTATAATTATTTACACTATTTACATTGTTCGGATTGTTGTCTTCATCTTTATTGCCATATTCATGATGCTTCGGCTGCTGTCCGCTCCGGCCTTCCTCAAGATCTGCCGATATTTCTAAGGTGAGGTAATTATAATTATTTACACTATTTACATTGTTCGTATTGTTATCTTCATCTTTATTGCCATATTCATGATGCTTCGCTGCTGTACGCTCTGGCCTTCTTCAAGATCTGCCTATATTTCTAAGGTGAGGTAATTATTTAATTATTTTACACTATTTACATTGTTCGTATGGTTGTCTTCATCTTTATTGCCATATTCATGATGCTTCGGCTGCTGTACGCTCTGGCCTTCTTCAAGATCTGCCTATATTTCTAAGGTGAGGTAATTATAATTATTTACACTATTTACATTGTCCGGATTGTTGTCTTCATCTTTATTGCCATATTCATGATGCTTCGGCTGCTGTACGCTCTGGCCTTCTTCAAGATCTGCCTATATTTCTAAGGTGAGGTAATTATAATTATTTACACTATTTACATTGTTCGTATTGATATCTTCATCTTTATTGCCATATTCATGATGCTTCGGCTGCTGTACGCTCTGGCCTCTTCGGCTGCTGTACGCTCTCTTCAAGATCTGCCTATATTTCTAAGGTGAGGTAATTATAATTATTTACACTATTTACATTGTTCGGATGGTTGTCTTCATCTTTATTGCCATATTCATGATGCTTCGGCTGCTGTACGCTCTGGCTTTCTTCAAGATCTGGCTATATTTCTGAAGTGAGGTAATTATAATTATTTACACTATTTACATTGTTCGGATTGTTGTCTTCATCTTTATTGCCATATTCATGATGCTTCGGCTGCTGTACGCTCTGGCCTTCCTCAAGATCTGCCGATATTTCTAAGGTGAGGTAATTATAATTATTTACACTATTTACATTGTTCGTATTGTTATCTTCATCTTTATTGCCATATTCATGATGCTTCGGCTGCTGTACGCTCTGGCCTTCTTCAAGATCTGCCTATATTTCTAAGGTGAGGTAATTATAATTATTTACACTATTTACATTGTTCGCTGATTGTTGTCTTCATCTTTATTGCCATATTATTCATGATGCTTCGGCTGCTGTACGCTCTGGCCTTCTTCAACATCTGCCTATATTTCTAAGGTGAGGTAATTATAATTATTTACACTATTTACATTGTTCGTATTGTTATCTTCATCTTTATTGCCATATTCATGATGCTTCGGCTGCTGTACGCTCTGGCCTTCTTCAAGATCTGCCTATATTTCTAAGGTGAGGTAATTATAATTATTTACACTATTTACATTGTTCGGATTGTTGTCTTCATCTTTATTGCCATATTCATGATGCTTCGGCTGCTGTACGCTCTGGCCTTCTTCAAGATCTGCCTATATTTCTAAGGTGAGGTAATTATAATTATTTACACTATTTACATTGTTCGTATTGTTATCTTCATCTTTATTGCCATATTCATGATGCTTCGGCTGCTGTACGCTCTGGCCTTCTTCAAGATCTGCCTATATTTCTGAGGTGAGGTAATTATAATTATTTATAATTATTTACATTGTTCGTATTGTTATCTTCATCTTTATTGCCATATTCATGATGCTTCGGCTGCTGTACGCTCTGGCCTTCTTCAAGATCTGCCTATATTTCTAAGGTGAGGTAATTATAATTATTTACACTATTTACATTGTTCGGATTGTTGTCTTCATCTTTATTGCCATATTCATGATGCTTCGGCTGCTGTACGCTCTGGCCTTCTTCAAGATCTGCCCTATATTTCTAAGGTGAGGTAATTATAATTATTTACACTATTTACATTGTTCGTATTGTTATCTTCATCTTTATTGCCATATTCATGATGCTTCGGCTGCTGTACGCTCTGGCCTTCTTCAAGATCTGCCTATATTTCTAAGGTGAGGTAATTATAATTATTTACACTATTTACATTGTTCGGATTGTTATCTTCATCTTTATTGCCATATTCATGATGCTTCGGCTGCTGTACGCTCTGGCCTTCTTCAAGATCTGCCTATATTTCTAAGGTGAGGTAATTATAATTATTTACACTATTTACATTGTTCGTATTGTTATCTTCATCTTTATTGCCATATTCATGCTGTATTGCCATTTGATGCTAATCGGCTATTTACATTGTTCGTATTGTTATCTTCATCTTTATTGCCATATTCACTTCGGCTGCTGTACGCCTTCTTCAAGATCTGCCTATATTTCTAAGGTGAGGTAATTATAATTATTTACACTATTTACATTGTTCGTATTGTTATCTTCATCTTTATTGCCATATTCATGATGCTTCGGCTGCTGTACGCTCTGGCCTTCTTCAAGATCTGCCTATATTTCTAAGGTGAGGTAATTATAATTATTTACACTATTTACATTGTTCGTATTGTTATCTTCATCTTTATTGCCATATTCATGATGCTTCGGCTGCTGTACGCTCTGGCCTTCTTCAAGATCTGCCTATATTTCTAAGGTGAGGTAATTATAATTATTTACACTATTTACATTGTTCGGATTGTTGTCTTCATCTTTATTGCCATATTCATGATGCTTCGGCTGCTGTACGCTCTGGCCTTCTTCAAGATCTGCCTATATTTCTAAGGTGAGGTAATTATAATTATTTACACTATTTACATTGTTCGGATTGTTGTCTTCATCTTTATTGCCATATTCATGATGCTTCGGCTGCTGTACGCTCTGGCCTTCTTCAAGATCTGCCTATATTTCTAAGGTGAGGTAATTATAATTATTTACACTATTTACATTGTTCGTATTGTTATCTTCATCTTTATTGCCATATTCATGATGCTTCGGCTGCTGTACGCTCTGGCCTTCTTCTGGCCTATATTTCTTAAGTAATTATAATTATATTTTCGTATTGTTATCTTCATCTTTATTGCCATATTCATGATGCTTCGGGCTCTGGCTTTCTTCAAGATCTGCCTATATTTTATAATTATAATTATTTACACTATTTACATTGTTCGTATTGTTATCTTCATCTTTATTGCCATATTCATGATGCTTCGGCTGCTGTACGCTCTGGCCTTCTTCAAGATCTGCCTATATTTCTAAGGTGAGGTAATTATAATTATTTACACTATTTATATTGTTCGGATTGTTATCTTTATTGCCATATTCATGATGCTTCGGCTGCTGTACGCTCTGGCCTTCTTCAAGATCTGCCTATATTTCTAAGGTGAGGTAATTATAATTATTTACACTATTTATATTGTTCGGATTGTTATCTTTATTGCCATATTCATGATGCTTCGGCTGCTGTACGCTATTTTTCTGGCATTCTTCAAGATCTGCCTATATTATTTCAAAGGTGAGGTAATTATAATTATTTACACTATTTACATTGTTCGGATTGTTGTCTTCATCTTTATTGCGATATTCATGATGCATCGGCTGCTGTACGCTCTGGCCTTCTTTAAGATCTGCCTATATTTCTAAGGTGAGGTAATTATAATTATTTACACTATTTACATTGTTCGTATTATTTATCTTCATCTTTATTGCCATATTCATGATGCTTCGGCTGCTGTACGCTCTGGCCTTCTTCAAGATCTGCCTATATTTCTAAGGTGAGGTAATTATAATTATTTACACTATTTACATTGTTCGTATTGTTATCTTCATCTTTATTGCCATATTCATGTTGCTTCGGCTGCTGTACGCTCTGGCCTTCTTCAAGATCTGCCTATATTTCTGAGGTGAGGTAATTATAATTATTTACACTATTTACATTGTTCGGATTGTTGTCTTCATCTTTATTGCCATATTCATGATGCTTCGGCTGCTGTACGCTCTGGCCTTCTTCAAGATCTGCCTATATTTCTAAGGTGAGGTAATTATAATTATTTACACTATTTACATTGTTCGTATTGTTATCTTCATCTTTATTGCCATATTCATGATGCTTCGGCTGCTGCTTCGCTCTGGCTCCTTCTTCAAGATCTGCCTATATTTCTAAGGTGAGGTAGTTATAATTATTTACACTATTTACATTGTTCGGATTGTTGTCTTCATCTTTATTGCCATATTCATGATGCTTCGGCTGCTGTACGCTCTGGCCTTCTTCAAAAGATCTGCCTATATTTCTAAGGTGAGGTAATTATAATTATTTACACTATTTACATTGTTCGTATTGTTATCTTCATCTTTATTGCCATATTCATGTTGCTTCGGCTGCTGTACGCTCTGGCCTTCTTCAAGATCTGCCTATATTTCTGAGGTGAGGTAATTATAATTATTTACACTATTTACATTGTTCGGATTGTTGTCTTCATCTTTATTGCCATATTCATGATGCTTCGGCTGCTGTACGCTCTGGCCTTCTTCAAGATCTGCCTATATTTCTAAGGTGAGGTAATTATAATTATTTACACTATTTACATTGTTCGTATTGTTATCTTCATCTTTATTGCCATATTCATGATGCTTCGGCTGCTGTACGCTCTGGCCTTCTTCAAGATCTGCCTATATTTCTAAGGTGAGGTAATTATAATTATATACACTATTTACATTGTTCGGATTGTTGTCTTCATCTTTATTGCCATATTCATAATGCTTCGGCTGCTGTACGCTCTGGCCTTCTTCAAGATCTGCCTATATTTCTGAGGTGAGGTAATTATAATTATTTACACTATTTACATTGTTCGTATTGTTATCTTCATCTTTATTGCCATATTCATGATGCCATATTCATGATGCTGCTGTACGCTCTGGCCTTCTTCAAGATCTGCCTATATTTCTAAGGTGAGGTAATTATAATTATTTACACTATTTACATTGTTCGTATTTTTATCTTCATCTTTATTGCCATATTCATGATGCTTCGGCTGCTGTACGCTCTGGCCTTCTTCAAGATCTGCCTATATTTCTAAGGTGAGGTAATTATAATTATTTACACTATTTACATTGTTCGTATTGTTATCTTCATCTTTATTGCCATATTCATAATGCTTCGGCTGCTGTACGCTCTGGCCTTCTTCAAGATCTGCCTATATTTCTAAGGTGAGGTAATTATAATTATTTACACTATTTACATTGTTTGTATTGTTATCTTCATCTTTATTGCCATATTCATGATGCTTCGGCTGCTGTACGCTCTGGCTTTCTTCAAGATCTGCCTATATTTCTGAGGTGAGGTAATTATAATTATTTACACTATTTACATTGTTCGGATTGTTGTCTTCATCTTTATTGCCATATTCATGATGCTTCGGCTGCTGTACGCTCTGGCCTTCTTCAAGATCTGCCTATATTTCTAAGGTGGGGTAATTATAATTATTTACACTATTTACATTGTTCGGATGGTTGTCTTCACCTTTATTGCCATATTCATGATGCTTCGGCTGCTGTACGCTCTGGCCTTCTTCAAGATCTGCCTATATTTCTGATGTGAGGTAATTATAATTATTTACACTATTTACATTGTTCGTATTGTTATCTTCATCTTTATTGCCATATTCATGATGCTTCGGCTGCTGTACGCTCTGGCCTTCTTCAAGATCTGCCTATATTTCTGAGGTGAGGTAATTATAATTATTTACACTATTTACATTGTTCGGATTGTTGTCTTCATCTTTATTGCCATATTCATAATGCTTCGGCTGCTGTACGCTCTGGCCTTCTTCAAGATCTGCCTATATTTCTGAGGTGAGGTAATTATAATTATTTACACTATTTACATTGTTCGGATTGTTGTCTTCATCTTTATCGCCATATTCATGATGCTTCGGCTGCTCTACGCTCTGGCCTTCTTCAAGATCTGCCTATATTTCTCAGGTGAGGTAATTATAATTATTTACACTATTTACATTGTTCGTATTTTTATCTTCATCTTTATTGCCATATTCATGATTCTTCGGCTGCTGTACGCTCTGGCCTTCTTCAAGATCTGCCTATATTTCTAAGGTGAGGTAATTATAATTATTTACACTATTTATATTGTTCGGATTGTTATCTTTATTGCCATATTCATGATGCTTCGGCTGCTGTACGCTCTGGCCTTCTTCAAGATCTGCCTATATTTCTGAGGTGAGGTAATTATAATTATTTACACTATTTACATTGTTCGTATTGTTATCTTCATCTTTATTGCCATATTCATGATGCTTCGGCTGCTGTACGCTCTGGCCTTCTTCAAGATCTGCCTATATTTCTGAGGTGAGGTAATTATAATTATTTACACTATTTACATTGTTCGTATTGTTATCTTCATCTTTATTGCCATATTCATGATGCTTCGGCTGCTGTACGCTCTGGCCTTCTTCAAGATCTGCCTATATTTCTAAAGTGAGGTAATTATAATTATTTACACTATTTACATTGTTCGTATTATTATCTTCATCTTTATTGCCATATTCATAATGCTTCTTTATTGGCTGCTGTACGCTCTGGCCTTCTTCAAGATCTGCCTATATTTCTGAGGTGAGGTAATTATAGTTATTTACACTATTTACATTGTTCGTATTGTTATCTTCATCTTTATTGCCATATTCATGATGCTTCGGCTGCTGTACGCTCTGGCCTTCTTCAAGATCTGCCTATATTTCTGAGGTGAGGTAATTATAATTATTTACACTATTTACATTGTTCGTATTGTTATCTTCATCTTTATTGCCATATTCATGATGCTTCGGCTGCTGTACGCTCTGGCCTTCTTCAAGATCTGCCTATATTTCTAAAGTGAGGTAATTATAATTATTTACACTATTTACATTGTTCGTATTTTTATCTTCATCTTTATTGCCATATTCATAATGCTTCGGCTGCTGTACGCTCTGGCCTTCTTCAAGATCTGCCTATATTTCTGAGGTGAGGTAATTATAATTATTTACACTATTTACATTGTTTGTATTGTTATCTTCATCTTTATTGCCATATTCATGATGCTTCGGCTGCTGTACGCTCTGGCCTTCTTCAAAGATCTGCCTATATTTCTAAGGTGAGGTAATTATAAGTATTTACACTATTTACATTGTTCGGATTGTTGTCTTCATCTTTATTGCCATATTCATGATGCTTCGGCTGCTGTACGCTCTGGCCTTCTTCAAGATCTGCCTATATTTCTAAGGTGAGGTAATTATAATTATTTACACTATTTACATTGTTCGTATTGTTATCTTCATCTTTATTGCCATATTCATGATGCTGCGGCTGCTGTACGCTCTGGCCTTCTTCAAGATCTGCCTATATTTCTGAGGTGAGGTATTCTAATTATTTACATTATTTATATTGTTTGGACTGTTGTCTTCATCTTCATTGCCATATTCACAACGTTTCAATTGTTGTAAGCCACAGCTTTCTTCAGGGTCTTTCTATATTTCTGAGATGAAGTATTGTAATTATTTACATTATTTATAGTCTTCATCTTTGTTGCTATATTCATGACGTTTTGGCTTTTGTACGCTACGGTCTTCTTCAGGTTCTGTCTATATTTCTAAGGTGAGGTATTGTCACTATTTACATTGTTCAGACTGTTGACTTCATCTTTATTGTCATATTCACAGCGTTTCGGTCATTGTACGTTACAGTTTTTTTCAGGATCTGTTTAAATTTCTGAGGTGAGGTATTGTAATTATTTACACTATTTACATTGTTCGGACTGTTGTCTTCATCTTTAATGCTATATTCACAACATTTCGGCCGTTGTATGCTCCAGCCTTCTTCAGGGATTAGAATTTCGAACAGAACAATTCATTTCGACCATCGGGGTAGATTGTTCTAGTTCCACGTGCTATGCCTCTTCCAGATGTCCCAGTTATCTCCCTTTAACTCAATTCTGCAGGTTTTTGTTCACCACTGCAGTTCTACATGTTGCAAAGACACACAGACCAGTGGATAAAAGCGTTGGTTGGATCCAATGACTTGACTCAAAGAGTTCAATACGTAGCTACTGCAGTGGTGAACAATATATATATATGTTGTCTGAACAAAGTAAATGATGTCTGATTTATAGCATTAATTAAATTTAGTATCCCCAAGATCTTAGAAGTTGACTTATTGATCAATTTAACTGCAATTTGTTTATATTTTTGTAGGGATACAGAAGGCAATTATCCCCTTTTAGTTGGAGATGTCATATGGGTTGCTTAATGACTTCACTCTATACAGTGACCAAATCGGCAGTAAAATTCAATTTGTTTACAGCAGCTAAACCAAAAGGTTGCTTTCTTTAGCCAGATAGCCCAGGCAGAGGCTAAATCTGCCTCCCTAGCAGCTTACATGGTGCCATTTGCTTTTGGGAATATATTTTTTCAAGATATAGAAAGAAGATCCAGCTTGCATTTCTCAATTTGAGAAAATCCAAGGTTCACTGTTTCCTGTGCGTGGGACATTGTAGATGAATCTGGCCTGTTTGAATCTAGCATTCTAAACATTACTTCTCCAGACAAAGGAGTATCTCCATACTATTTGGAAGATCCTTCCTTTTTATTTCTCCTTACACTCTGCTTTGCTGTGTAGGTATATATTATTGCCCATGTGGGAGACTTGTATATATAGTTTTATATGTCTTAGTGTTATAAATGTCTCTCTGAGAACAAAGCATGTTTGTCATTTTTTTCCTTTCAGCCATTCAATTCCATCTATGAAATAGTGTTATTATATCATGGATATAATAATGCCCATAATGGGGAAATATAAATAGGAGAATAAACCTTTCTTCTAAGTTCTCCTGTTATATTTTCATTAACTAAATGTTAATGCTCTGTCTCAGCAGACCCACTCTTCAGCCCTCATCAGATACATATTCCAAATTTTGAATATTAATGATTCTTCTCTAGACAATAAAAATTCCACAGTTCGGTCATGGAATCACAAAACGTTTTCAGCTCAGTGTCAGGTATTTTGTTGAGACAAAGTACCAAATAATTCTGAAAGATTGCCATTAAAAGAAAACAAACCCAAATCTGAGAACTTTTGAAAAGACACAAAAATCCCTACTACAAAATAATGCCACAAATACTTTATAACTGTTTCCTGTTCATAGAATATATCCTTGTCTGGAACATAGTAGGTGAATCTGGCCCATTTTAATCTGGAGTCTTAAACATGGCTTCTCCAGAAACACAGAAGAATTTCCATATTATATGTAAGACCCTATCTTTTTTTTCTAGTTTTAGTCTAGTTGCAGTATAGATATGTTTTATATTCTATGTGTAAATAGGGTAATTTTCTAAGCTTAACTTAGATGTAGCACAAGGCCAAAAGTATGGGGCATCCAGTGAGGATTGAAATCACTTGCAGTCATAATTGATCTAGTAAGACAGATATTGCTAACCATTACACCACGTTGAAGTGCTGAGGGACACGTGTAAATATGTATATATAGTTTTGTGTATGTCTTAGTGGTGTAAATGTCTCTCTCTTGAACAAAGCATGTTTGTCATATTTTTCCTTTCAGCCATTTCATTCCTTACGGTGTTATTATATAACGGATATGATAATGCCCATAATGGGGGAAATCTTTCTTCCAAGCTCTCTCCTGTACATTTTGATTAAACATGTGCAGTCATAATCTCAAAATCTCAAAGAAAGAAAAAGAAAAAGGAATGCAAACTCATCAATCAATGGCTGGCTACAACTTGTTTTTGTGTGTCTTTTAAGCAAAGGTGCATCTCCAATATGTAAACAAAGAAAGTGTTGAAGAAGCACACAAAAACTTGTGTCTCCACTATGGGTGTTTATTCCTTTTGACTGTATCGAAACAAAGTTAAAAGTTCTCTTGAGCAGTGCTCGCTTGTGTATAGGCAACAAACTCCTATTTTTATTCAGTACTAGCAGTAGAGCCCGGCGTTGCCCGGGGATGTAACAGTAAGAGATAGATAAAGTATCGACCATCATAAAGACTGAAAAATAAAATTGACAAAGATTATTGTTTAAGGTTGACGGACACGCATGTCTTAATTAGTTTTTTTACGAATTGGTCAAACCCAAACTGAAACAAAAACATTGTTTTCAATCGTTATGAGTCTACCGATTGAATAGAATTTTATTATAAACAATTGTCTTGTAAATGGAATTTTTAAAGCATTCTGAATGTAAAAATAAAGAAAAAAGTGTGCAAGACAATAAGAAACACTACCTGCCAAAAAAAAAGTGAAGTTTTGTCGAAATCGGTTAAAAAAATGTAAGAAATCTGATCCCATATATAAACGAACACGCACAAACAACCTGGGTTTTATAATAAGTATAACTTGATATGAGTTGTTCCCCTTTCATTCTCGTGATGCCTCTTAATCTTGTTTTCAAATTGATTTCATGCAAAAACAATTGTGTTTTTCCAATTATTGGTGCTGTCAGAACCACCGCAAGGTAATTTTACGTAGTCCTGTGAAGTTTTGTTGAAATCGGTTGAAAAATGTAGGAAATCCGATCCAATATATAAACGTACAGACACACACACAATCTGCGTTTTATAATAAGTAAGATTATTGATAACATTCAATATAATGAGTGTTTGTTTTTCTTTATACTTGTACATTATATAATCCTTAAGCTTAATGTCAATTGCTATCTCTTCGTTAAATTACAAAAATCCTTTTATGGAACTGTGTTCTTTACAGTTCCAGTAATGCAATGTTTGGCTGATGTCCGTATGTGCATATGTCCAAGAAAAGAAACTAAATGCTGGTTAGAGAGAGCACTGTTGCTCACACAGTGTCGGCCATGTTGTCCGAGTTTAAGGTAGTGTTTATTTTTGACTCAGCATGTGTTGTGCTTAAAAAACCCTGTGTACCATATTCTTGAATGTGATAAACTGTAGACTATCATGCTTCCTGCTATTCTAGTTTAATTCTTTGCTTATTGTTCGGTTGTTAATTGTATAGAAAATATTAATAAGTTAATCATGACCTTCATGAACCTACAAAAAATATGTTCTGTGACGGTAAGTGAACTTCACCAACTCAAGTTTTCACAATTGTCTCTCTATGAAGAAGTTAGAGTTACATAAAGAGGGCATACAACACTTGATACTCAAATACTGATATTAGTCAGGAATAAACAACGACAAGAGGTATATTTTGTAGCTTTAATTCTGAATTGTACCAACAACGGAAAAGTTGAAACTCTGCAGCTGTAAAGTGAAAAATACATTGTTTTGTTTCCTGCATTTGCTGTTTGGACAAAAGACAGTTTTAGAAATATAAACAAAATGAAAGAAAAAAAAACTGAAAAACATAAGAAGTCTTTTTTTCTTTCTTTTTATGTGCCATGTCCTTTCAGGACGTAGACGATCATGGCTCTCCACCTCTTTCTATTCCTTGCAGCTCTCAACAAGTTCTTTCCCCTTGCTTCCTCCCCCAGACCATGTTCTGTCATCCACTTGCTTAAGTCCGCTAGGTATGTCACATGTTTTGTCTCTCTTTCCCTCGATTTGACCCATGAGTATCAGATTCTCCAGGCCCTCTTTCTTCATTATGTGTCCCAGAAACTTCAGCTGCCTCTTCCTGGTATTAAATATAAGCTTCCTCCTTGTTTGCAACCTAAGACTTCATCATTGCTCACATGCTCGGTCCATGATATCTTTAGCATTCTTCTGTAGAACCACATCTCTGTCGCCTTGAGTCTCTTTTTCATCTCTAAGGAAATCATCCAACATTTGATGCCATAAAGAAGGACAGATGTCACATAACAATTCAGTATTCTTTTCTTTGTTACCAAAGAAATCCTATGTAGTTTCACTGTCACTTTTAAAAACATAAATATTAAGGAGAAACTTAGTAAGGCATACAGACTTTCAATGAGCATGTAGAATCGTAATTCTACACTTCTGTGCAAACACCATCTAAAAGTGGATCACTATGAGATTTTGTTAACATCTGTGCAAACACCATCTAAAAGTGGATTACTACTATGAGATTTGGTTAAAATCTATGCAAAAGCCATCTAAAAGTGGATCACTATGAGATTTTGTTAAAATCTGTGCAAAAGCCATCTAAAAGTGGAACACTATGAGATTTTGTTAAAATCTGTGCAAAAGCCATCTAAAAGTGGATCACTATGGGATTTTGTTAAAATCTCTGCTAAAGCCATCTAAAAGTGGAACACTATGAGATTTTGTTAAAATCTGTGCAAAAGCCATCTAAAAGTGGATCACTATGAGATTTTGTTAAAATCTGTGCAAAAGCCATCTAAAAGTGGATCACAGTGATATTCTTGTACAAAACCAGCTTCACACATTTTCCAAGAATTCATTTGCTGATTGGTTCATAAACAAGCAAGTGGGTGTCGCCATCCCCCACGTACATCTATTTTTCATCTCGTGATCAAGTTAAATGTTTTGGTGCTAATTTTCTGGAACCTATCATGTGTCCACAAGAGTAAATAAATTCAGTATGCAAACTCATCACACTAGTGAGCATTGTGACCACAAACCAATTGCTAAACAAATCCACATCACTTTATCATGTGAAGTTTTTAACATAATTCAAACCTTCAGACATCACTCACTCAACTTCATATTCAACTTATCACACAGCAGAGAATTGCTTATCACTTCAAGTTCTCAATCACAGAACATTATTTCTTTTCTGAATTTGCTCAAACAATTCAACATTATTCCTTGACAAAAAAAAAACAGTCAAAGGAAGATAACTTTTACCACAATGAAATTTATTCTAAACTACATTGCACAAAACTGTTTAAATTCTACGTAAACAGATTAATACTTTCACTGACTTTGTGAACTTTTCAACACAATTTCAACATAAAATCTTTCACTTAAACTCACAAACTACATTCCAAACATCTCAAAAAGAGTTTATACAAAGATTTAAACAAACACCACACAGATTTCATTTACAAATCTGAATTCATTCCAGCATAAATCATTGTATTTTCTTATGCTATATAAATAAAAATTTGTTTGTTGTTATAAAATATTGTTTTGTGTTATTTCTCATTTGTGTTCATTGCTCTGTAATTCATTGAAGAAGCAATTAAATGTGTTGAGGATTTACGTTACTTTGAACACGCGACTGAATTCACTCTACAAATTGTAGCTAATCCGACGTACCGCTATAGACGGTGTAACCACCAATGTTGCATTGAATAATAATCCTCTACAAGCATTACATGAAGGATAAAAAGAACCGTGATATTTTATCCAAAATAATAGACTGTATTTTATTCTGTGGAAATTTTAAAACTCCCTTACATAGACATGGTAGTGGTATTGACGGCCTAAATCAACCCGTACATTTTTTTCTTTATGAATGTGAAAGCAAATGAAAAGCAACAAGAGAAACAATGCAAAAACTGTTTTTGTAACAAGAACAATATCTATATTTTATGTATATCAATGATATACATGCATAATTAATAGGAGTTACGTCCCTTTGACTGGAATTAAAGTCTTTACTAATAAATTTTTTTTATCTGAGCTCATAAAAAGTTGAATGAACTTGCCACTCAAAATGTTCAGTTAGAGTTGAAAGAATTCTGTAAAGCAGAAAATATGTTGATAAACTTTTTGCTTTGGAAGAGTTCAAGGAGTGAATGTTCCGTAAGGTTTAATTAGTTTCTGTATATGTATGTGTGCATGTGAGAATATGTTTTCATAGCATCCGACTGTAAAGCGTTGAAACGCAATTTCTTAAACAGCTACATTTTAGTAAACGGGAGAAATCAAAAATAGAAGAGAGAACGAACTTGTGTCTGGTATTTATAATCAACGTAATCATGTGATAGGCTCTGGGAAACATTTCTGATTTTTTGGTGGAAAAATGGTTTTGAATAAAGCATAGGCATTATATAGGTGAGAACATGATTTTAATATTAACTGACCAATGAGAGATGAGAAAAATATCAAAGCTCTGTGATCGACTTTTTGCACAGATTTGCACAAAAATTGACATTGATAGAAAAGTGATAGCAGAATAAGAAAGATGATTCAGTAAATACAGGAGTATTTTTGAAATAATTTTTGCAATCTACACAAATTCATGTATATCTTTTTCTTTCCATCATCTTTGTTTTTAAATATCCCACATTTTGATAACATACAATCAGCCAAGAATGGTGATATGTTGTAAGAACTTGGACATAAATTAACTGTGGTTTTCTAGACATTTTCGTCTTAATAAATTATTTTCTCTTTAAATTAGGGTAGCATTTTTTTTAATCTCAAAATTGTGGTCAGTTTTGTTACAGTGAACAACCAATGCATTTGCTTTTTCTTTTTTAAACTGTCTCTTTTGTATTCATATAGTCTTTTGTAACAAACCTGACCAGAATTTTGACAACAGAAAAGTTGGCTCTCTAGCTGTAAAGACAAAAATGTTTTGTTTCCTTTATTTGTAACATGGACAAAAGACAGTTTTAGAAATATAAACAAAATGAAAGAAAAACTGAAAAACCCGAGAAGTCAAAGAAGCAGATTAAAAATGTGGTTTCACTGTCACTTTTAGGAAATGTAAATATGGAGAAACTTAGTGAGGTATACATGGAGAAACTTAGTGAGGTATATATGTGACACCAAGTCTGAGGTGGTTAAACATTAATTCTAAGCAGAAAAATTCTATTAATTCTAAGCAGAAAAATTCTATTAATTCTAAGCAGAAATATAAACCAGAAGATAGATAGATAGATAGATAGATAGAGAGAGAGAGAGAGAGAGAGAGAGAGAGAGAGAGAGAGAGAGAGAGAGAATGGAAGACATTTTCCCTGGTAATGTAAAAATGAAAAAAAAAAGGGCCATCCCCACTAACTGGAATGAAGAACCAAGATTTTACTTTTTTTTATTTATTGAAAATCTGGCATGCGGGTAAAGCAAATTAGGAAATGGCTTTATCTCTTGGGAAATTAGAAAAACATATGTCATCGGTGAGAAGAGGGCCAGATGGCAATTATATTTTCATTGGCAAAAACGAATTGAGAAATGAAAACAGAGAATGAAACTACTGTTATGACAGGATCGATTTTTATGATACTAACCCACACAGTAGAAAGGAGGAAGGGGCAGAATTTAGCCTCATCTTTGAGGAGTAGTGGAACAAGTTGTAAGGTGAAGCAGGTTGGAGTTAAGGGAGGAGCAATCCCTGTGACTACTCCCAATGAAGGTGGAAAATTCTCCAAATTTGGAAAGTTAATTAGAAAGTAGAAATAGGGTAAAAAGAAAACATTTATTAGGATTAATGAAAATTTAGATTTACCAATTTCCCAGAACCCTTCAGACCCATGCCAATTTTGGGCCAAAGTGCATATGAAAAGACAAAACGAAGACTTGAGTAAAAAATTTGTTTGTTGCTGTCTTCTGTCATTCAATATTTGTTTGTGGGCTAATATACCACCAGCAACAAGTTTTGTAATTTTACTAAGAACACCATCTATGTTATTTTTCAAGATAAATTTCAGAAACTCAAGTAATTTGCAATATTCATGAATATAGGATCTACAATAGAATACTTTTAGTTTAGTTTCAAGCTTTCCTTTGTCAATCATGGGATATGCTTCGGTAATCAGTACTATTTCTTCTGTAGGCAGTTAATTCTTAAAACTAGTGAAGCTTTTCTTGTTGAACAATTTAGCAGCTGCCAAGTTTATTTTCGTTAAAGAAAATACATCAACAAAAATAAGATTACAGTCAAAAAATATCTCCACATGCTAGTGTAGAGGGTGAGAATGTTGTCCTGAGATGAACAGTTTTGATAGTCATTGAGATGTATTGTCATGAAAAGGACAGTTTTTGTAGTTGCTAAAGGATGTCCTGATAAGGAGTTTTGTATTTGCTGAAGTGTTGACCTTAAAAGGACAGTTTATCACATGTCGGTCCTGCTGGCAAGGATGGCTAACTAGAACTGCAGCTGATGATGGCTGGAACCACGGACCGGCTGGAACAGTGAGAAACTCTCATGGTAGGTGGCAGGGAAGTTTCTCTATAGTGGTTAAAAGAGAGCATTTTCGTTTTGGAGGCATTAAAATTTAAAAGCTATATATTTTTTTTGTTATACTTTTTTATTCATTTTTTATTTTTTTCTATAGTATTGGTACTCCGTTAGTTATGTTAATATTTTATATTAAATTATATTAAGTTAGCTCCCTTTTTTTATATAAATTATTTATTAATTGATTAATAGCTGATAACTAACCTAAAATAAAATTAATAATTAAGATTAATAATTCATAATATATACTTACCCTTTTTGGTAAGATTTGGATATATCAATTACTGGATTTAATACTGTGAGAAATACAATTAAAAAAAGTTTTTTTAAAAATATATCTGAATATAGATAGAACTTAACTGCACCAGCATTATGTTAAACTAATATATTTTCTAATTTTAAGTAACAGTGAGTAAACACACCCAGCACCTGAAGATTGCATTTGGCATGAAACTCCAAGTAGTGCAAATGGTATAGGATAATATATATATGAATAAAATAGACAATTGGAAGATATATTCTGAGAACTTTAATTAATATATATATATATTTCATACATTTTGGCAGCATGTTTTCACTGAGATGTTTCATTGAATAATTTATACAAGTTTTATCTATTTATTTTCAACTGAATCCTTTCATATTTACAAACAAGCTTTTAGGTGTCATTATTAAAGGAAGAGAGAAAATTGCTGTGTTGATACATACTATTTTATTCTGAGTACTTTCGACATAGCACAATGCCATCTTCAGGTTGTTGTTTATTTCAAGACAGATATTGTAGGGTTCATCATTTTCAAAGACAAAATTGCTGTGTTCATCTGAAAATTAAAATTTTTTTACTTGTGAAAAATGCTGAGTACATGATGACGTGATACCACTTCAGGGGAGGTAACTAAGTATGGTATGACGAGAGTTTTTAGGAAACAGGTT
Source organism: Acanthosepion pharaonis (assembly GCA_903632075.3). Lineage (NCBI taxonomy): Eukaryota > Metazoa > Mollusca > Cephalopoda > Sepiida > Sepiidae > Acanthosepion > Acanthosepion pharaonis. Next base: position 274,852 of record CAHIKZ030000346.1, read on the forward strand.
AAAACTATTAGTACAAACCTTGAGTATCTACTGTAAACATTTTAAAACATTCGTGCAGTATTCATAATTCATTTTTATTAAGGTTTGGTTTCAATTTTTTAATATAGATAGCTTTGAGAATTTTTAGTTTATTAAATAAAATATTGTTGGACATAGGAGAAGGTATCTTGAACGACATATGATATAATTGATGTGCACACGTATTTTATCAGTATTATAATAATAAAAAAATTAAATTATATTAATAAATAAATTGAATTCGTTTTTGTGCAGCCTCGTTCCCATCAGCCATTACACAACATCATGCTAGACCATTTGAAACGTCTAGCTTCTCAAAGAATACCAGGATGCAGACAAAGGAACTCTAACTACCGCACAGACAACACATTGCGTCTTGATAATGACTGTGAAAGTAATTGAACAAAAATAACAAAATATGAATTTCAGTTTAACCACAACTTAATCACATCGCAATACTCAACACCTTATTCAAAAAGTGGGAAAATACAAAAGATTAAACAGACAGACCTTGCCTTATATATATATATATATATATATATATAAAAGGCATGATGAAGTAGTGGATAGAGGATTGGATTGAGGAATCAGAAAGCCAAGCTCAAATTCCTGTCAAATCCATTAGCTTCACTTACATGCTAATACCCTTGGGAAAAGTATTAATTCTCTTCTTTTCCCTTCAGCTATGGATAAATAGCAGGACAGACTGGGTTCTATAGCCTTGGATGGCAACTAGTCTAGGAGAAGGACAACTCTGAAGAGGCTTGTTTGGGGACATTGTGGCAAGTAGTGCACCAAGTCTTTGTATTCGGCCCTTCAAAAAGTGTGGCTGGTCCTGCACAGTGTCTTCACCACTATGGTCAAATCATATGTGCTGGTGTCTGGGCTGTCGGTTCCTAGGAACTGAGCTGCTTGACCCTCATACGCTGAAAACGACAGGAAAGTCCATTATATATATATATATATATATATATTACTATTTTTATTTTTTTAATCAGTTCACCCCAAGCAAGGTGATAATGCCACTAAGATGCAAGGGGCTACTGCAAATGAAAGAGTATGAAAATTTTTTAGAAGGAACTGGAAACCCAATCCTAAACAGGAAACAAAAGATAACTCTCATCTCCTGTTCAAAAGATCAGATGATTATGAACTAGACATTAGGTAAACCTATCTACTCCTATAATATAATTACTATTTTTATTTTTTTTAATTAATTCCCTCCAAGCAAGGTGATAATGCCACTAAGATGCAAGGGGGCTACTGGAAATTAAAACAAATAAAAAGTCTTTAGAAGGAACTGTAAACTCAATTCTAAGCAAGAAACAAGGGGGTAAACTTCTATTCCAGTTCAAAAGACTTGGGAGAATTGTGAACCAAACTCCTACCATTGAGGAATAAAAATTCTGTTATAATTTGTGTGTAAATGCCCAAGGGCAATACTTTTGGAGCAAAAATTCATAGCTAAGTTGACTATGTGGAAAAAACAGTGTTTTGTAGTAGAAAACTTGCTTTGTTGTCTGTCTATATCTTCTGAGATGAGGTATTATGTACACTACATTATTCGAACCATTGTCCTCATCTTTATCGCATTGTCATATTTATTATGTTTCGGCTCCGGTTGGAATGTCGAACTGGACCCCTGTTCTTGTTCCATGTCAGTTATCTCCTATTAATTCCCCTCTCCAAGTTCTCCACTGCCTTAACCAGGCATTGAACTCACACTCTTTGGGTCCTGTCACTGGATCTAACTAACGCTTTTATCCACTGTACCATGTGCCCTTGAGGACATGCGTATATGAATTTCTGGGTATTATAAACATTATGTCTTCAGCAACCGTTTTTTACCAGAGCTTATATTGCAATTTTTGTTGTTGTTATCACTTTTCTCTGGCACTCCTTATTACTGGTTCCCAGTGAGCGAAATAAAGGGTTCAGTTCGACATTCCAACCACTTGAAGAAGACCGGAGCATATAATGTTGTAATAAATATGGCAACAATAATGTAAATAGTGTATCATTATTGTTGTGTCTATTTTATTTTTTGGTGTAATTGCCATAGTGATAAGAGGCATAATTTTTGGAGAAATCCTCCAATATCAATCATGAAGAGAAAAAAAAAATTACTTACCACAATTGGCTGGCTACTTGTTTCTGAGCACACCTTTCTGTTCGGGCAGTTCACCTATCCTTATTCCAAATGCCCGCTCAGTTACATTTGTAAAGTGTGTCATTCTAGTGTAATAAAGTTTTTTTTTTTACAAGTCCAGTATGCTAAAACTCTCAGTCATGATGACTTGTGATTTCTTGCTAACACAGCCATTGAAAGTCTCTGCATGGTTCTATTGAATTTCACTCACAAGGTTTGGATCAACCCAATGGTATGATTTTCAGGTTGAAAATTGTCTTGAACAGTCAGATGTCCCCCAGGATTCTATTCTTGAACCTACCTTGTTCTTAATTTTCACCAATGACCTTCCTGATGATATCAGTTCTCACCTTGGTATCTACGCTGATGACAACCAATATGACAATTGTTGTAAGTGAATGTATAATATTAGTATATATCTGTCTATATTTCTGAGATGAGGTATTATGTACACTATTTACATTATTCAAACTATTGTCTTCATCTTTGTCGCCATATTTATTACAACATTTTGGCCATTGTATACTCCAGCCTTCTTCAGAGAGTTGTAATGTCAAATTGAACCCTTTATTTTGCTCACTGGAGTAGACTGTTCTAGTTCCACATGCCATGTCTAATAGATGTCAGTTATCTCCTGTTAATTCCCCTCTCCAAGTTCTCCACCACCTTCACCAGTTATTGAACACACACTCTTTGGGTCCTGTCACTGGATCTAACAAACGACTTTATCCATTGTGCCATGTGTCCTTGAGCGGATAAAGGCGTTGGTTAGATCCAGTGACAGGACCCAAAGAGTATGAGTTCAATACCTGGTTAAGGCAGTGAAGAACTTGGAGAGGGGAATTAACAGGAAATAACTGACATCCATTAAAACATGGCACGTGGAACTAGAACAGTCTACCCCAGTGAGCAAAATAAAGGGTTCAGTTCGACATTCCAACCACCTGAAGAAGGCCAGAGTGTACAACAGCTGAAACATTGTAATAAATATGGCGACAAAGATGAGGTCAATAGTCCGAATAATGTAAATAGTGCTGTAAGTGACTGTATAATATTAGTATATATCTATATACCAATTTTGTTGCGTGAACACCACATGGTGGGAGATTCTTGAAACATCAGTCTATTTAAAGTGTGTATTTTAATTGTATCTCAACTCCAGTCACTTTCTCACAGACGCAACATAGCTTCCCTCTGTCTTTTATACAAATATTTTTATGGCAACTGCTCTGATAAGCTTTTTTCATCTTCCACTGACGAAACAGTTAAATGTAACCGCCCCTTCTACTCCAACAGCTTCTTCTCTCGCACTTCCTGACAGTGGAACTTCCTTCCTTTTGCTTGCTTCCCTAATAACTATAATCTTCAAATGTAATGTCAATTGACATCTTCTGATGCCTTGATCTTGATCCCTGTCCGTCTCTTTATCCTTTCCTCAAACACCCCCTCTTTACTCTTGGCCTCATTCTCTGTAACCCCTTGTGTGCTAGTGGCACTCCTGCCTTACTTGGGGTGAAATGCTTAAAAAACAAACAAAAAACGAATGCTGTAAATGCATGTATAATATTAGTATATATCTATTAAGGAAAAAGACAATAGGAGAATTGTAGTTTTAGCTGACACATTTTGTCCACTGTGGACTTATTTAAGACAAAAAACAAGATGAATTTATTGAAACAAGATATCTATAAATAACAAACAAAATGTTATTAGCAACTAGAAAAATTTAGAAACGCTATTGTATATTTCTATATGTGAAAATATTCTCTTCCAACTTTACTATTGTCTTTCTTCCTTTTATATATATATATATATATTTGATCTGTAAGTGGAAAAGATAATCCAAGCAGTTCTTTTTAATATAAAATATTAAATAATATAAAATATTAAAGATTGACCTCTCAATATAAAATATTAAAAAGATTGACCTCTCTACAGATTTATGTATAGAATACAGAGCAATACGATATACATCAAGGAAAACCTGTATTTTCGTGATATGTTAAGTTTTGCTGCCATTGAATATTATCCAAATATTAATCTACACCCTGTTTTTTCCCCAATATTACCCTTCCTAACAGAAACACTACACTCCAAAGCCAACGTACACAACAAATCTATCAAGAAATCAAATGAAAACGGTTGACTCCGTCAACACAATACAAACTATATTTCTATATGTGAAAATATTGTCTTCAAAGTAATTGACATATTTTTTCAGTTGACCAGGTGAATATACAATAGCTTTTCTAAATTCCTCTAGTAGCTAACAACATTTTGTTTGTTGATTATAAATACTTTGTTTTAATAAATTCATTTCGTTTTTTGATTGAAAAAGTGCCAACTAAAATTACACAGTTTTTTCTATTTCCTTAATACATAGTCTTTTTCTACAGGTTAATACATTACATTTACATTAGTACTAGCAGCATGACCTGGCATTGCCCATACTTGATTAAAAAATCCTACGACTCATACAGCAATCGCTATCACTTGATTTAAAATATTTTTGCACTTCCTTGCCTTTAAAGGAGTGCCCTTTGCTGTGCTGATGTTGCTACTTGCCTTACTTCTTGCCTATCTCACACTGCAATTTTTTTCTAAGCTCTATACTAAACATTAAATCTGTTACGAAAAAAGAACTAAACAAAATGAACACAAAATGATCAGCTTTAAAACAAGGACTCGTAACTGGAAAAACCGAATGAAAAAAAGAATGTTAACAACAAATACTTTTTCACAACCAACCCAGTTCTGCAGAATCAGAATCAACATTGAGTTTAAGCAAGCGAATGAGCCAATTGGAGTAAAGTGCCATGCAGATTTAAATTTTTCCCACTTGTGATGAATGCAGCTATTGATTTTTTTTTTGCATGCTAGCATGCTAGTTAACATTTGTATCAGTCAGCTGTTGACTCTCACACTGGCCAATAGAATCTTCCTGCCTATTCGTGGCAGCCAGCTATAGGCTCTCATTCTGGCCAGTAGAAAATGGCCGCAAACTACATGAAAAGTGCCGCAGAAGCATGAAAAAAATTGGTTATTTCCACTATCGATGGGAGTTGGGAAATGCAAAGTCAGTCTTGGCCTTCCCGCTAACTTGGAACATGTGCATGTAAATTCTGGTGCAAATCTATTGAAAATTGTGTCCGTGCATTCGTTACACGACACACATCCTGCCTTTTATAGATAGAGATATATCTATGTATTGATTTTGTTGAGGTGTTTCTGTGTGGAAGTGAGGTCCTTGAAACATTAACATATTTAAAGTGTGTATTTTAATGTATGTTAATTTTAATCATGTTAAATACGAATGCTGAATGTATAATATTAGGCTGCATCATCAGCTAATGTCTGGATATTACATTCTTTAAGTAACATTTGAGCTACGGATATTGGTGATATGCAAAAAGTGCATCCGATGAGTACTTATTGTATGCTGATTATTTATTAGTAATCTTTCAAGTGATTTTCTTCATAAGTTGTCTTTTGAGGTTTTTTAAAAAATAAGGTAGCAATTTAAATTTTTTTGTTTCTATGGAACACTTGCAGAGCAAAGACAGAAATAAACATAAAATGTCAAAAAAATGGTTTCTGAGTCAGAGGATTGTGCATTGTCTTAGTTAATAATGCCTTTAAAATAAATATTTAATATTTTTCAACCAATGGGTTATGTTCCCGTGAACAATAAAAAAAAGCATGCTTTATGATCCTTTTGAAGGGTATTTAAGCAAAGTTTCTAGACAGACAAATCAGTAAGGAGAAACAATGGAAACAGGCCATGAGGTCCGACTTAAAAGAAATTCACTTACACATTCACTCGTTTTCCTCACAAAGCTACAGAAAACAGATATAACAATGAAGAAAGGTCTCTTTTGATGGGCGACGTAATTGCCAATGGAACTCTCTCAAATGATGTATTCTCTCAGCTGACACTGTAATGCTAGTAGCAGTTCGACTGTCAAATGATCACTCTCTGGCTTCTACTTTATCAATTGCAAAGCCCACTGGATGCACATGATCTATATGCCTAAATACCCTTATTCCAGCGTGAACTTGCTTTCTCTCAAATCGAAGTCCTGTATGCCAGACTAAGATGAACTCTCGTTTGTTGAGAATAAGGTAAGTCCTGTTCACCATTTCCGCCATTCAACTCCAGTTCTAGTTCACTATGTCTGCCACCAAATATTTCTCAGGTTGTTGGGAGGAACAAAAATGAATTAAAATAAAAAATAAGTGTATTTTAACACATAATAAAATAACTTTTATTCATTTACTGCCTGAGAACAGCAAGGATTAGTTTGGATTTAAACCATGACTTCCATGTGTGTCAGCTTGTCACCATGTTGAATTCAGAAATGCTTGCACTGAGTAGCAGACAAGGGGAGTAACTCAACTGTACTTTGAGTTATTGTCCTTTATAGTGGGAGTAAGTTTGTATCCCCCTAACAAAGACAATAAACATTACCAAAGAGTGAAGGTGCTTAAAATAATAGTGATATCAATGGAAAATCCCTTTTGTTACCATAGTGAATTCAGGAAGTACTACACTCTCACTAGTAAACAAGGGAAGTAACTCCATTATATTTTGTCCTTTATCAGGGAAATAAGTTGGCATCCCCTAACACATAACTTTATCAATCAGGCATGCTAAGAAAAATTTAGTTGTAAAAAGCATGAAAAATGTTCATTATTTACATTATTCGAACTCTCGTCCCCATATTTATTATGTTTTGACTGTTGTATGCTCCGGTTTTCTTCAGGTGGTTGGAATGTTGAACTGAACCCTTTATTTCGCTCACTGGGGTAGACTGTTCCACGCGCCATGTTTGGGTTCTGTCACTGGATCTAACTAACGCCTTTACCCACTGTGCCATGTGTCCGTGAGGAGAACTTTCAGTGAGCGAAATAAAGGGTTCAATTCAACATTTCAACCACCTGAAGAAGGCCGGAGCGTACAACGGCTGAAACGTAATAAATATGGCGACAACGATGGGGACAAGAGTCCGAATAATGAATAATAGTGAAAATTTAGGAAATTTGGATTCCTAAATTTTCGCTTGAGGATGAAACAGGGCTTGTTACTTTAATTCAATTTAATTTTAATAATTATATTAAGGGTTTCGGCACTCGTTTTTGAAACATGAGAACTCTTATGTAGTGAAGGAATCATATTTTTATAAAAAAAATAATTATAATCTAAGCTCTACTTCTGTATGGAGCACTGTTTTTTAAAAATAAAAAAAATAATACTAAAGAACTCTGGATTATTTACCTAACATGTTCTTTCCTATTTTTCTACATACCTGCACGCACATACACACACATATATATATAAGGTACCTCCACTAATTTGTTGAAAAAAGAGGATGCCATGATGAAAAATTCCCCAAACTTGATAAAAACAAATTTTTATTGCCAAAATGTTTATGTTATTAAAAAGAAGGACCAAAGTATTTTTTGATTGAATCAAATTTTTTAA